>JACEGR010004355.1:0-88597 GCA_014170235.1 Listronotus bonariensis
TAGTACATTTGTACTAAGATCTAGTGCTTTTTCACTAGAATTCTGTAGTGGTCTAGTAAGTGCGTACTGATCAAAATCTAGTACGTTTTTAAAAATTATTTTCCTATTTTTACAATATTACACACATACAGCTACAGTGTGTCCCAGAATATGGTTACAAGAGGACAAATGGACCGAAAGTTTCTTAATTTTTAAACGAATTTTTAGGGAAAAGTGGTGGCATGGTCCAAAACTAATAAATACAAAATTTTACTTCAATTGGTCTTATACAGGGCGAGTTATAACTAATAAATATGAAAATGTCCAGGATTACATACTTTTATTTTTTAAAATAAAACAAAATTGTATAAGTAAATGTTGTGAAGAATTAAATTTTATGTCAAAATTTAGTTAAACATGAGAGGTAAATAAAATAAAATTGTCAATTTTTTACATTAGTGCATTACAACGTAAATAATGGGCAAGAGGGAGCAACATTTAAAAGAAAATATATTAATTTTAAATATTTTTTAAAAATTCGCTGCCTTAAGCCAAGTATTTAAAAACTGTTAATGCATAATGTAAAAATTGACAAATATAATTTTTGACTTTAATTGCATAACTTTAAATTTTGACATAAAATTTAATTCTTCACAACATTTACTTATACAATTTTGTCCTATTTTTAAAAATAAAGGTACTTTTACTCTTGGTCATTTTTCATATTTTTAGTTATAACTCGCCCTGTATATTATCAATCGGAGTAAACATTGTACTTATTAGTTTTGGATCATGCGACCAGTTTTTCCTAAAGGACATTTAAAAATTCCAAAATTTTTTGTCCATTTGTCCTCTTGTAACACATCCTGCGACACACATATTATAAGAATATACTGCGTGCAACTCGTCGATTGATAAGACAACAAATGGATAAATAGAGATGTCGCATAAGTCTATCCTTTATTAATATTATTATTGAATGGGTTCAATTGGCTGATATTGAAGAGAAAGGGGATTTGCGAAACCTAGAATTTAAAGAATTTTGGGAGAAAATAATGAATTTATTGGGAACCTGACAAAGAATTGTTAAAATTTATAATTCATCATTCATATTGTCAGATGATTCGAATGATGAGTTGTTTGACGTAACGATTAATGAGTTGTTATTATAATTTTTACGTTTATTTTGACTTTTATTTTACTCTCCCCCGTTGAAACTATTTTTTAGCTTTAGCTTATTTGTCAAATTCTAGCAGTCATTCTAGTAATCTTTTTTTCTGAGAAATCTAGTACTTTAATAAAAATGAATAAAATTTAAAAGTTTATTTAATATTTTAAGAAAATTAAAACTTTTATACATTATGAAGAACAATTCTGCTCCTCAATAATATAATAAAAGTTATTATTGCTTTAAAAGAAATAAAATAATGAAATATTCAATATTAAGTTACTTACAGTACAAAGTTTTCAATCTATAAACAAAAGTTCATTGGCACTCGGTTGAAATCATTTTTATGCACCAAAATAAAATCTTAACAAGACGCCAGACGAGAACTGGGCCAATGTTTGCGTCTCAAAAATGTGGTAAATAGTTTACCAAAAATGTGATAAACAGTTTACCTAAAAACTTATAAACTTGTTAGAAAACTGAAAAAAAATAAAAATGAAATGTCTGATGGACATTTTAGAGTTTGACATTACTTTTGAAAAAATTAACTGGTAAAAGATACACCTATTAGGTATCTTAACCAGATAAAAAGAATAGTAAAAATGTTTAGCCATATAATAAAGTATTTTTATGTTTTATTTGTTTTCTGGGAGATTAAATTTAAACAAAATATTATTTGGCTTTTCTCCAGAATAAAATTTAAAAGTTTATTTAATATTTTAAGAAAATTAAAACTTTTATACATTATGAAGAACAATTCTGCTCCTCAATAATATAATAAAAGTTATTATTGCTTTAAAAGAAATAAAATAATGAAATATTCAATATTAAGTTACTTACAGTACAAAGTTTTCAATCTATAAACAAAAGTTCATTGGCACTCGGTTGAAATCATTTTTATGCACCAAAATAAAATCTTAACAAGACGCCAGACGAGAACTGGGCCAATGTTTGCGTCTCAAAAATGTGGTAAATAGTTTACCAAAATGTGGTAAACAGTTTACCTAAAACTTATAAACTTGTTAGAAAACTGAAAAAAATAAAAATGAAATGTCTGATGGACATTTTAGAGTTTGACATTACTTTTGAAAAATTAACTGGTAAAAGATACACCTATTAGGTATCTTAACCAGATAAAAGAATAGTAAAAATGTTTAGACATATAATAAAGTATTTTATGTTTTATTTGTTTTCTGGGAGATTAAATCTAAACAAAATATTATTTGGCTTTTCTCCAGAATAAAATTTAAAGTTTATTTAATATTTTAAGAAAATTAAAACTTTTATACATTATGAAGAATTGTTCTTCATAATGTATAAAAGTTTTAATTTTCTTAAAATATTAAATAAACTTTTAAATTTTATTCTGGAGAAAAGCCAAATAATATTTTGTTTAAATTTAATCTCCCAGAAGAACAAATAAAACATAAAATACTTTATTATATGGCTAAACATTTTTACTATTCTTTTATCTGGTTAAGATACCTAATAAGTGTATCTTTTACCAGTTAATTTTTCAAAAGTAATGTCAAACTCTAAAATGTCCATCAGACATTTCATTTTTATTTTTTTTCAGTTTTCTAACAAGTTTATAAGTTTTTAGGTAAACTGTTTACCACATTTTTGGTAAACTAAACTGCTCAACAAAAAGATCGTACCATTCAATTTTTAGACCCATTTTCAAACTGCTGTAACTTTTTAAAAATTAACTTATTTGAATATCTAAAACGGAGTTTAAAACCGCGTTTCTTCTACCTTAAGCTGTATTGCATTTAGTTTCAGTAAGGTGAATATTATCACGATGTACAGGGTGATCAATAGGGTGCTGCAAAAAACAAAAAATCGAGTGTGTCCCATTTCAGTGGTAATTTTTTTTGTCGTTATAATATGGGTTGTTAGCAAGGTCATATCAATATCTCTAGACGTTTATGCCCGTTTTTGAATTGAGGACCTCTGGCTTGCGATACACCTCTAAACGTCAAATTTTGGTAATCAATTCATTAAAAAGCCATAACTGGAAAATGGATTGACGGATTTCAACGAGTGTTTCATATTCGGAAAGCTCATTTCATGTAGATTTTTTGTGTCTTAAGCACTTTTCGATTAGGTTGTAATTTTATGAGTATACGGGGCCAACAAATACAAAAACATAGCTAATTTAGACAGCCTAAATATAGGATAAATTATTGAACGCGAAAGGGACCATATGTGTGTGTTCTGTTTTAAAAATGGCCAAGCTCAAGTTTGTGTTAGGGTATTTGGTGTTGTACACCATGATATACAGAGTGATCAACAAAGTGCTCCCAAAAAATTTATGTTTAATTTTGTGCCATTTTCGATAGCAAAATGTTTTACTTATTAGAATAATATTGTTTTTTCGATATTCCTAGACGTTGTTGCAATTCATTTTTATTAAAATCCTAGATAAATGTAAATCTAGGATTTCCCAGTAATCCATTTTACACATGTTTTATACTAAACGTTAAAAAATAAAACATTCTCATTGGATAAAATGTTTTTTTAATCTCACTTGCGTAAAATAACATTCAATAAACAACAACAGATAGAATTAATTATGGTACAAACAAACAAAAAACATTGAAATTAATAATGGGTGGGTCTCCCGTGTTTATTACTTCGTATATCATGGTGTACAATACCAAATACCCTAATTTATGTTTAAAAATGTTTAAAACTTTAAGACGTTGTTGGAATTCCTACCATGCAGACCTAATGCCATAATAACGACGCATTTTTGCTCAATAAGTTTACAGGCACTTAAACAGCATAAATCGAATAACGATAGAAATCGTTCCGAGATATTGACACAAACTTGAACTTGGCCATTTTTAAAACAGAACACACATATATGGTCCCTTTCGCGTTCAATAATTTATCCTATATTTAGGCTGTCTAAATTAGTTATGTTTTTGTATTTGTTGGCCCCGTATACTCATAAAATTACAACCTATCGAAAAGTGCTTAAGACACAAAAAATCTACATGAAATGAGCTTTCCGAATATGAAACACTCGTTGAAATCCGTCAATCCATTTTCCAGTTATGGCTTTTTAATGAATTGATTACCAAAATTTGACGTTTAGAGGTGTATCGCAAGCCAGAGGTCCTCAATTCAAAAACGGGCATAAACGTCTAGAGATATTGATATGACCTTGCTAACAACCCATATTATAACGACAAAAAAAATTACCACTGAAATGGGACACACTCGATTTTTTGGTTTTTTGCAGCACTCTATTACTACCCTGTACATCATGATAATATTCACCTTACTGAAACTAAATGCAATACAGCTTAAGGTAGAAGAAACGCGGTTTTAAACTCCGTTTTAGATATTCAAATAAGTTAATTTTTAAAAAAGTTACAGCAGTTTGAAAATGGGTCTAAAAATTGAATGGTACGATCTTTTTGTTGAGCAGTTTATTTACCACATTTTTAAGACGCAAACATTGGCCCAGTTCTCGTCTGGCGTCTTGTTAAGATTTTATTTTGGTGCATAAAAATTATTTTAACCGAGTGCCAAATAAACTTTTGTTTATAGATTGAAAACTTTGTACTGTAAGTAACTTAATATTGAATATTTCATTATTTTATTTCTTTTAAAGCAATAATAACTTTTATTATATTATTGAGGAGCAGAATTGTTCTTCATAATGTATAAAAGTTTTAATTTTCTTAAAATATTAAATAAACTTTTAAATTTTATTCTGGAGAAAAGCCAAATAATATTTTGTTTAAATTTAATCTCCCAGAAAACAAATAAAACATAAAATACTTTATTATATGGCTAAACATTTTTACTATTCTTTTATCTGGTTAAGATACCTAATAGGTGTATCTTTTACCAGTTAATTTTTTCAAAAGTAATGTCAAACTCTAAAATGTCCATCAGACATTTCATTTCATCATATTTTATTTTTTTCAGTTTTCTAACAAGTTTATAAGTTTTTAGGTAAACTGTTTACCACATTTTTGGTAAACTATTTACCACATTTTTGAGACGCAAACATTGGCCCAGTTCTCGTCTGGCGTCTTGTTAAGATTTTATTTTGGTGCATAAAAATGATTTCAACCGAGTGCCAATGAACTTTTGTTTATAGATTGAAAACTTTGTACTGTAAGTAACTTAATATTGAATATTTCATTATTTTATTTCTTTTAAAGCAATAATAACTTTTATTATATTATTGAGGAGCAGAATTGTTCTTCATAATGTATAAAAGTTTTAATTTTCTTAAAATATTAAATAAACTTTTAAATTTTATTCTGGAGAAAAGCCAAATAATATTTTGTTTAAATTTAATCTCCCAGAAAACAAATAAAACATAAAATACTTTATTATATGGCTAAACATTTTTACTATTCTTTTTATCTGGTTAAGATACCTAATAGGTGTATCTTTTACCAGTTAATTTTTTCAAAAGTAATGTCAAACTCTAAAATGTCCATCAGACATTTCATTTTTATTTTATTTTTCAGTTTTCTAACAAGTTTATAAGTTTTTAGGTAAACTGTTTACCACATTTTTGGTAAACTATTTACCACATTTTTGAGACGCAAACATTGGCCCAGTTCTCGTCTGGCGTCTTGTTAAGATTTTATTTTGGTGCATAAAAATGATTTCAACCGAGTGCCAATGAACTTTTGTTTATAGATTGAAAACTTTGTACTGTAAGTAACTTAATATTGAATATTTCATTATTTTATTTCTTTTAAAGCAATAATAACTTTTATTATATTATTGAGGAGCAGAATTGTTCTTCATAATGTATAAAAGTTTTAATTTTCTTAAAATATTAAATAAACTTTTAAATTTTATTCTGGAGAAAAGCCAAATAATATTTTGTTTAAATTTAATCTCCCAGAAAACAAATAAAACATAAAATACTTTATTATATGGCTAAACATTTTTACTATTCTTTTTATCTGGTTAAGATACCTAATAGGTGTATCTTTTACCAGTTAATTTTTTCAAAAGTAATGTCAAACTCTAAAATGTCCATCAGACATTTCATTTTTATTTTTTTTCAGTTTTCTAACAAGTTTATAAGTTTTTAGGTAAACTGTTTACCACATTTTTGGTAAACTATTTACCACATTTTTGAGACGCAAACATTGGCCCAGTTCTCGTCTGGCGTCTTGTTAAGATTTTATTTTGGTGCATAAAAATGATTTCAACCGAGTGCCAATGAACTTTTGTTTATAGATTGAAAACTTTGTACTGTAAGTAACTTAATATTGAATATTTCATTATTTTATTTCTTTTAAAGCAATAATAACTTTTATTATATTATTGAGGAGCAGAATTGTTCTTCATAATGTATAAAAGTTTTAATTTTCTTAAAATATTAAATAAACTTTTAAATTTTATTCTGGAGAAAAGCCAAATAATATTTTGTTTAAATTTAATCTCCCAGAAAACAAATAAAACATAAAATACTAAAACTTAATAATCTAACAATGTGTGTATAAAAATAATGTATAAAAAAATATTTCTTAACCTAAGAATAAATACAAAAATAAATACATAACCTAAAACCTAATATTCTAACAATGTGTGTATAAAAATAGAGTATAAAAATATTTCCTAACCTAACAATAAATACATAAATACCTAGCCTAAAACCCAATAAAGGCTCTGCTGCCAAAAGAAATTAAAATAAAGATAGCTGTCGTGATCAGTCTTTTGCTTATGAACTCTCCGTTGGTTCCTCGTATAATACCAAATCTCGATGACCCCAAGCAAGCGTGTACTCGGAATCAGGTATAATGTAGCGCTTGTCGTCCGCGTAAGACAGCGCTACCTTATTTTTCAGTTCGACATACATATCGTGTAAATGCGAACGGAAAGTCGACATCTCTCGGTGTATTTGCGTTCCCTCTACGTCAACCGCCAGCTTATAATCCTCAAGCGTTAAAGATTTTTGGTGACGTAGTCAGGAACGCCTTTAGCCTTTTAGTCAACTGACCTTCAACATTTACGCAATATGCCTTCGCCCCGGTTCCAAAGAATTCCCAAATAACTTTTCCTGCATACTCATCTTTCATTTTGCCAAGTATAGATTCGTTTACAGGAAGGTTATGTGGGTTATCCTGTGAGTAGTTAGACGTGTCAAATTTATCCAAGTTTTCGCGCATGTCATCATAGAAATTTTCAGTAGTTATGTGTAAAATTAAGGAGTCGGTATCAGTGTAAAGTAAGACCGCGTTGTTGCCATATTTAGGCTTAATGTACCCGTACAAAAAGTCATACATAATAGTCTTGGAAATATCCAAGATGCTAAAACCTACATAAATAGGCTTATTATATGTGACTTTTTGTTTTTGCATCTGAATAGCAACCAGATTTTCGGTAAAAGGGACATGTTTTTAAAATGTGGTTTCGCGATCAACGCTTCTGCCCCTAATCTCCTACCAACATTTTCCCAGTGGGTGACAAGTTTTACGTCAACTCTTTTCTCCACGTTTTCCATCGTTTTTCCGAACACGGCATTATTCATAAGTTTGAAAAAGTCTTTTTCAAACTTATTTTTAGCTTGATTTCTTTTTGCCGTGTTCAAGTCAATGTATTTTTTAAGCCAAGGAGATTGATCGAAACTTAGTACGCGGTGAATTTTGGTGAGCTTAAGCCCATGGTCTAAACATTGTCGCAAATTTTGATAATGAATAATATATTTTGTTTTATTTTCGAAATTTGGAATTAATTTTGTAATATTTTTATTTTTTGACAATGGCGAAGCGATGGACTCTGGACAAAAGGGTAGTTCGTTGTGGAGGTAATGTAAATCTTCCGGATACTCTAAATCGACTTCCAAAATATACCCGGTGTTTGAATTTTTCGCGATACTTTTTAAATCTAAATTTTGAATTTCTGACTCCTCTAACCACTTAAAGCCACCAGTTGGTAAATATTGAGACATGGCCGCCCCGTATAAATTGGTAGCGTCCAGATACATGATGTAGGAGGTAGGTTTAGCAGCGTTGTAATGAGGTATAAATTTATTATTCGCAAATGCTTTTCTAACGCTACACTGACTGACTCCTCCGCGAATACCGCGTTTCAGAAAGTGTATCATATCAATGTCTGTGAGTAGCTCTAGCTCAATTTGAGTATACTTTAGGGCACTCGAAAATGACAGGCCCGGGCTAGTATAAAAATTGGCTGGATCTAGCCCATAGACATTCATACATACATCTCTGAAATTTTCAAAGACATCAGCTAACAATAATACGTCGGATTTTAAATAAACATCTGAATATTGACCTAAAGTTTCGCATTTAAATAAATTCCACACAGCCCAAGCACGCTTGTAATCATCTTTACTAATGTCCTCTTTTTTAAGGTCGTTATAAAAATCTTTGTGCGATGGTAGTTTGGTGTCGTCTAATTTTGAAAAATCATCAACATACGAATATGGAAAGACGCCCTTCTGTCGAATTAACTGAAATTTTTCTTCGTTAGGGAAATACTTCCTAACTTCACGACACTGTTCCGGTTTTAAATTTTGACTTAATTTATCTAGGCCACTTGGCATAAAACGAAAACTGTCCAAAAATCGCAACTTTAAAAATACTTTTTGTTCACGACCTTTTTCCACTTCGAAGCTATCGACCAAGACATGTTTGGTAAAGGAAATATACCGTTCTTTGTTTTGGGCGATAACATCTAACTTTTCCTCTTCAGTAGCCAGCTGTTTAATCAACAGATGGCAATCAAAGCCAGACAAGTTGTGAAAGAAAATCGGTACGAATTTTGGAACCTTGTAATTCACATTACAAATAGAGTGAGCTGGACCCCGATAAGAACCGGTTAAATGGCAATGATCTCTTACTTTTTCGTCATCTACATTCAATGGCTTTTCGCAAATATGACACATTGTCGCCGTATTAAACTCAATCTGTTGTTGAGGCGTTAGAGGAGTCATAGGCTTGGTGATTTTTATAAAGTCATTGTAGAGCCGTTTACAATCGCTCTCCAACAACTCTATAAACTTTCACTAGCGTCAGTACCCCTATAAGTCTTAAAAACAGATTTGAGAGTCGTCAAAAGCACATTTAATATAGTAGGCGAAAGAGTAAGGCATATGTTTGTGTGTTTTAATTGTATACGATTCATCAGGGCTCAGCTCATTTTGCTCTATCTCAACGGGTTTTACAACAGTTTCAAAATCAGCATAGACAACAAAAGGTACTTTTAATTTTTTCTCGAAATCTTCAAATTTAAGTATATTCTCGGGAACGTCTTTACCATATTTATCTTTGCGCAAATTTGTTGTAGGTAATTTAACCGCAACATGGTTACAATCATGCGCCTGATGGGCTTTAAGACCGTTTTCGGTACTGAAATAAACCAAACATCCATCGCACAAATATTTAGCACCATTATGTTTAGATAATTGACTTGAGATCAGCCTAGACAAGTTTCTTATTAGACAATAATGTTGATTTCCATAATCATCACTAATGACTAATAAGTTAACATGTGTAGGTTTTCGAGATTTGGTTAAATATAAAGGACCAACAACTTCAATACTATTTTTGCCATTTTCGAAAACCTTTTCCAAACCATAAACATTGACAGAAATATTATTGAGTTGTTCAAACTTGTGTGCATTAACAAGTTTAAACGGAAATTCCATACCTGTAAAATCCAATTCATTGACATACTGCTCATAATGAGTCACGCGGTGAGGTGTTTGTTGCCAATCAACTGGATGTAGGTGCGCTAGGACTGACCACATGAAACATTTTTCATCCTGATTTTGAATGTTAAGAACAGCTTTCTTTGCTTCAATCTCTTTAGGCAACGGTATGTATGAGGAAGCCTTCATTGGGTTGTACTTATTTATACTTAGGTCTAAATGGAGGAGCTGTTGCAAGGCCCAACCTATAAAAAGAAAAAAATATTGTAATACAAGTTTAAACGAGTTAAAACCTGTAAATAAATAATGATTCATGATGTTATAAACGAGTTAAAATCTGTAAATAAATGATTTGTAAATAATACTCACCGCTATCTTTGTCGGAAAACTCCAGGGCCTTTTTGTCCACGATGGCTACAAATTGCGCGAACAGCTCCTCCAGATCGGTGTTTTCGTTCACCACCCGAAATTTGGTGTTAAACGACTTGACCTCGACCTCCTCTTTTGACTGCAGGAGGAAGCGGCCGAAAAGCTCCACACCGACCTTAAGGCTTTCAAATTGTTCTATCTGTTTTCCCACCAACTTGACGAAATTGGAGTTATGGGATTCCGTAAATCTTTTCACGTTGGTGGGGTCCTCTTTCGATGTTAGTCGGTATGTAGCAATTCGGTTTCTAAAAGACCTTTTAACTAACTGGATTCCAGCTTCCACCTGCTCCACGCAACATTTTGACTTATGCTGAAGGGTGCGCAAATGCCCTGGATACTTGGCTGAAGGCATATCCATATTGCACACCCTGCAATGCTTAGTGGATGTCGATGGCTCTGTAAAAATAATAAATATTTAGGATGCTTATTTAAAACTTAAAAAATTATTTAAAAATTACAGTTACGCCTACAAATGTTAAGAAATAATTTAAAAATACAGTTAAATTTTTTTCTTAAACTTACCAGCTGTTAGGTCAAGTCTAGCCTCTCTTAGACACCATGGCTAGTGGGGCTTCAGCTTGTCTTTTGGGGGCTGGATGTTTTTCCCTCTGATGACGTTGGAGAGCCCCCTCCGACTTGAAGATCCCTCCGCACTTGTCGCAGGTCTTGGCTACGGCACGACAATCACCATGGCGTTTAAGATGATCTTTTCGGGAGAATACACGGGAACAATATTCACATTTAAACATTTTTCTAAAAATTAAAACAATACTATTAGTGTTTAGGCCTAATATCTATCATCTAAATACATTTTAGAGTTATATGACGAAATATACACTTAATAATAAACTCTCTCCGGAGGTTTTTTAATTATGGCGAATGCGCAAGGTTAATTGATGTATAACTTATCGAGTTTTTAATTGACTGTGCCTCTTGACAAAATGGCGAAGGAATTTTTTAGTGAATAAACTGGAAGCATTTATTTTTAAAAAACTAATTGATATATCGAACTAAAAAATGGAAAATAAATAATAGTTTAAAAAACTAAAAAACACGCTTTTATATGCAGCCAAACTAAAAATTATAAAATAATTTTTCATTACAAAGAGTTTATCACTACAGAGTAAAAAACATGTTTTTTAACTATTATTTATTAAATAATATGGGTGTATTCTAAAGACCCTAACATATATTTATTTTCAAAATTATTCTAATTATATTATTTTTATATTTTTCTATCGGATTATTTATGATATTTTTTTTTAATTATTTCGACATTTCTATACTCAGAATTCTTTAAGATTTAATAATATGACTGTATTCTAAAGACTCTAACATATATTTATTTTCAAAATTATTCTAATTATATTATTTTTATATTTTTTTATATCGGAGTATTTATAATATTTTTTTTTAATTATTTCGGAATTCCTATACTCAAAATTCTTATGACTGAATTCTAAAGACTCTAAAATATATTTATTTTCGAAATTATTTAATTTTATAAGCAATAAACAGGGTTTTCACTTAATAATTCTTTTGTATGGTGCGTGAAATATTTGTGCAAATAGCCAAAACGGTAATTTTTCCTGAATTTTCTTTTATAGACAATATTTTCAAGTATTTTTCACCTAATACCCTATAATAATGATTTTAGAGCGTAAAAAATAACATGTAGTATTTTTAATATTTAAAATAATAGGTACTTACATGTTTTATTGTATGAATTCACCAAAAACTGCAAAATATTCACAAAAATCCACAAAATAAGCTTGAACGGTATCGCTGCCTGTTATGCAGGCGTTGGCTGTCTAATGACTAACAAATATTTTTCACATCGAGCTCGACGTTCCAAGCTCTTATCTGAGGAATGTGCTTAGATAACGTATAAATAATGAGAATGAATTCCTACACCAACCGTGCAAAATAGTACCATGTAATTACCGAGGCTTCTGGCAACTGTGATGTGATTGGTCAGTTGGAGCGCGTGAATTATATACAGTGTGTTTTATTATTTAATATTTACAGACATAATTTAAGACATAATAATGTCTTAAATTATATAAGATTATGCGCTAGCGTTCTGCGCCTGCGCTTAAGCCTACCGCTTAAGCCCTAGACCCTGCGTATAAGCCGCGAGCCGTCCTGCGAACCGCTTTGCAAACCGCTACCCGTTCGGCGAGCCGTTTGGCGAACCGCCCTGAGAGCCGTTCGGCGAACCGCCACCCGTTCGGCGAACCGCTCTGCGATCCGTTCGGCGAATCGCGTCATTTTTTACCGCATGCGTTTGTTACGCCTTCCGCTTAAACCGATGGCTTAAGCGGAGGGCGCGGGGTGCCGGGGATCGTAATTCTTAGAATTTTAGGCTTATCATGTGACAAGTTTGACCTTGAAATTATTTGCCGTTAGCAACTATTCTTTGTTCAAGTTTCATTATTCTAAGTTTAATAATAAGGCCGCTATGATTGATTTTGCTATGGGGTTACCGTCCTAATCGCTCATTGATGTCTCTCGTCATATTTTAAACAGCTGTAGCGCCTATATGGCTAAAGATGGCGCCATGCGGTTTTCGCTATTCGATAGGTATGACGTAATACTATATTTAAAAAAATTAAGCCATGTCCCGATGACTCATCATCAGGGTTAAATAGCGATTTTAGTCGATAGCACCCGAACGGCACAACCTGGGATTTTCGCGTTTGCGCACATCAATTTATGACTATAGCGCAAGTATCCTACGCATGGCGGCCATTTTCTAAACCACGTGATTTTTGACATATGACAGGTGACAGATGACATTTGACAGGTGACAGATGACATTTAGGGTTTGACAGATAGTAGGGACCACGCCCTAAATAACGCGTTGCGCAAGATTCCTAAATTTCGAATGACGTCAGAGATCTTGAGATAATAAGCTCCCCGGGGGACGGAGGCTAGTGAATGCCTCATCTCTCCCTACTACTATTTATTTTTATCATATAATAAAAACTATTAATATCGGTTGCTACAAAACTTTCATTAACATTTACAATATAGCAAACCAAAATGAAAAAATAAAGTTTAAAAGCAATTATCAATAATTTTGCAACAAAAATACTTTGTCGATTTCTTTATACAATTTTGTTATTTAGGTATTTCATTTGCGTTATTTTAAGGTACATAAGAGATGTATAAATGGACTACCTACGACCACCTACATTGAGATAAACTATTCATCTTTAAATGAGTGCTAACAACTGAATAAAAAGGAACTACAAAATATGGTTTATATAGTATATGTATTATTTGTGTTTCATTAAAGTATAATTACATAATTAAAAAAAGTAAACTTTTTCATTAAACCGATTAATGTATAATAAAATTTACATTTAAGTCTAAACACAATATTTTATATCCTATCTTTGTCCTCATGGTCTGTTCTTGAAATAAATGGAATAGCTTTTTGATAATTGTCTCGAAAGTAGGAGCAACTCCGATTTTGACAAAAATTTGGTATACGGACGTTTTTGGGGTGCTGATCACGAATCTAAATATGTTTTATCCGGAAACGTTTTGTTTTTAAAATATCCATCATCAAAGTTAAAAATTGAACTAACCACAATTGCACCATATTTCCCTTCTTTGTGGAAAACATTCCTTATATAACACTAAATTGGCTCATATTTTATGTTACATAAAAAACTTGTTTAAAACCTTTATTGATTTGATGTCTTCTTTATATTAGTTTAAAAGATTCATATTACATCAAGTTGTCTGCGACAGAAAAAATGTGTATGCATGGTTGCGAAATTTATGAGTAAAAGATTTGCAATTTTATAAAAACAAAGCGTAAAATAAATAAAAAAATATAGGTTTTTAGAAGGTGTTAGTAAAATATTTTATGTCAATCCAATGTTATATCAAGAGTTGTGTGCAAAAATAAGAAGGAATGCAGTGAACATAGGGTTAGTTGATATTTCAACTTGGATGATGTTTATCTCAAAAACGATTAAAAATGTTTTTAAATTCGTAAGCAGCGCCCAAAAACCCCGTATGCCAGAGGACCACGCAGAAACCTCATGAAGTTGTTCCCTCAGTTAAATTTGCATCATCATCATGCTGAGAGATATGCATCTCTGTGCGCAAACTCGGACGAATACAGCTCTTAAACATCATAACTTACTTTACGGCGTATTTTGAGGGTCTGGGGTTGATTTTAGGGGGTTGCGAGAATTGAGACTTTTGAACAGCATGCTGAGAGCTACCTCTACGCCAAGCTTCAGAAAATTTAACCGAGGACACCTTTATAGGGTTTGTGCGGAGTCCTTTGATCAAACCCCACTTTCGAGACAATTACCTAGCTTTCTTTCTGCCTAGTATTCCAGTAGTCCTAAAAGAAAAATATATTAATTTTACTCATAATAAAATGGTTACCTAGATAAAATATAATAACCTAACACATTTTTAAAGGGTATGTCACAATTTTTTGGGTTTTACACAACTTAACAATTAAAAATAGCTAACGAACCATACACTTAATTTTTATATTTTCCAGCCTTTACTGTAAAACCTGTTTCTAAAAAGGTTTCTTTAAAATATGTAAATTTTGTGTAAACTAGTTACAAAGTAGACCAAACCTTAGGTATCTATTTTTTGTGGAATGTACAAGGTTCCACGAATCTAAATATGTTTTTATCCGGAAACGTTTTGTTTTTAAAATATCCATCATCAAAGTTAAAAATTGAACTAACCACAATTGCACCATATTTCCCCTTCTTTGTGGAAAACATTCCTTATATAACACTAAATTGGCTCATATTTTATGTTACATAAAAAACTTGTTTAAAACCTTTATTGATTTGATGTCTTCTTTATATTAGTTTAAAAGATTCATATTACATCAAGTTGTCTGCGACAGAAAAATGTGTATGCATGGTTGCGAAATTTATGAGTAAAAGATTTGCAATTTTATAAAAACAAAGCGTAAAATAAATAAAAAAATATAGGTTTTTAGAAGGTCTTAGTAAAATATTTTATGTCAATCCAATGTTATATCAAGAGTTGTGTGCAAAAATAAGAAGGAATGCAGTGAACATAGGGTTAGTTGATATTTCAACTTGAATGATGTTTATCTCAAAAACGATTAAAAATGTTTTTAATTCGTAAGCAGCGCCCAAAAAACCCCGTATGCCAGAGGACCCCGCAGAAACCTCATGAAGTTGTTCCCTCAGTTAAATTTGCATCATCATCATGCTGAGAGATATGCATTTCTGTGCGCAAACTCGGACGAATACAGCTCTTAAACATCCTAACTTACTTTACGGCGTATTTTGAGGGTCTGGGTTTGATTTTAGGGGTTGCGAAAATTGAGACTTTTGAACAGCATGCTGAGAGCTACACTCTACGCCAAGCTTCAGAAAATTTAACCGAGGACACCTTTATAGGGTTTGTGCGGAGTCCTTTGATCAAACCCCACTTTCGAGACAATTACCTAGCTTTCTTTCTGCCTAGTATTCCAGTAGTCCTAAAAGAAAAAATATATTAATTTTACTCATAATAAAATGATTACCAAGATAAAATATAATAAGCTAACACATTTTTAAAGGGTATGCCACAATTTTTTGGGTTTTATACAACTTAACAAGAAAAATAGCTAGCGAACCTGCTACACTTAATTTTTATATTTTTTGCAGCCTTTACTGTAAAACCTGCTTCTAAAAAGGTTTCTTTAAAATATCTAAATTTTGTGTAAACTAGTTACAAGTAGACCAAACCTTAGGTATCTATTTTTTGTGGGATGTACAATTGTACAAGGTTCCAAATGTATTCAACAAAAATTGAAAAAAATATATACTTTATTTTCTTCTCCAATTACCCAATATGTTTTTAGTTGTGGTCGTCGAAAAAAAAATGTAGAAGGAAAAGTTTTCCAAATAAGGAAAGTAATCGTTTAATGCATATTGTAAAATTAAAATAAACAAAACAAGCCACAAAACATTCTATTTTTGCATTTTTTTATCTTTTATAGAGTAAGAGGCCGTAGGCAGTAGACCTTTGTTATTTTGTAAAAGCTGAAAGTGCATGTTCCTAACATAGGTAGAAGCAATGGAAGACTATGAAGTTTGACTCATAGTGGCTTTGGCAGGTACCAGATATCAAAGAATAATGAATTGTAACTTAACTTTTGTCATTTTAAAAGCTTAAATATATATATATATATATATATATATATATATATATATATTTTTTTAATGTAAAATTTTCTTGGGGATTCGATCCGGGAAAAAAACGATGTTGTTTTATATATTAAAAGGGAAAAAAACAACCGATATTCCAACAGATAGATCTGTATTAACTTCAGTATAATTTAATTTATATACATACATGCATGTTGTTCGTTTCAAAAATATTATAGTAGTTTGTTTTTTTCGTAATTGTGTGACGTAACAATGTTTTGTTGATTGTGTTTTTAATTTAAGTACAAATATTGCACTCAGAGGAATCTTCTTTCTGCAGGTAAACTAGACTATTTCTTTGTTATATATTGTAAAAGTAAGCGGTTTTTGTTCTATTTTAGCATAAAATTTCTGATGAAGGTTAAAATAAAAACCGAAACGTAAAATTGTAATACACAATGTAGTTAATATATAAAACAACATCGTTTTTTTTCCCGGATCGAATCCCCAAGAAAATTTTACATTAAAAAAATATATAAATTAGATCCAAGAAACTTAAGAAATCAAAATATATATATATATATATATATATATATATATATATATATATATATATATATATATATATATATATATAAAAAATATATATATATATATGTCACTTGGGTACATATTAGAAAATTATTCTCTCTCAGTCGCCAGACAGTCTTGACAGTTCCAACCCCTTGGCAAACAAAATTTTGGGGTGGCCCATGATCTGAGGAAGTTCAATATTTCTGTTATTTAACAAGATATGACAAAAAGTCTTAAATGAGAGTTGTAGGGTTTTTAAATTGGCATGTCCTAAAAATATTTTAATGTATACAGAGTGTCCCAAACAAAACAAAAAAACTAACCTCACAGCATTAGGATTTTTTTGAGAAACTTTGTATGCATCTAAATATTTTTAGGACATGTCAATTTGGAAACCTTACAATTTCATTTAAGACTTTTTGTAATATCTTGTTAAATAACAGATATATTGGACTTCCTCAGACCATTGGGTCACCCCAAAATGTTTGTCTACCAAGGGTTTGGAACTCTCAATACTGTCTGGCGAGTGAGAAAGTATCTTCCAATATATACCCAAGTAATATATAAAAAATAAAGCTTTTTCAAAATTACAAAAGTTCAGTTACAATTCATTAATCTTTGGTATCTGGTACCTGCCCAAGCCACTATGAGTCAAACTGTACGCCTAATGTGTTATCACATATATATATCACAGTCATTTGCCCAACAAAGACCACATCATATGCCATTTTCCTAGGTAAATGGCTTTAAAATAGAAATTATTTTTCATGAAGTGACTTGCCCAGGCAGAAAGCATTTCCCTCGACAGAAGCCATTTTTATAAAATTACCATTTGACTGCTACATGTACACGGTGTCATTGTAGCCTGCTGTCACTAAAAATGATTGAAAGTGAAGCTATGCAATTTATTGCAAAAATAATGTAAAATAGGTACACAAATGGAGTTTTAAAAGGAAAAAATCAAATATTGTGTGCCACTTTAGCTTTAAATCAAGAATTGTGTGCAAAAAAGGGGGAATTTAATAAAAATAGGATGAGTTTAAATTTCAACTTTGATGATGGATATCTCGAGAATGAAACGTTTTTGACAAAAAGTTCGTGATCAGCGGGCCAAAAACCCCTGTAAACCAAATTTCGTTAAAATCGAAGTTGCCCCAACTTTCTAGAAAATCACCAAAAATAATGCAAAAACTATGTTTTATTAACTTTTCTTTGTTTTTTCTACAGCCACAAGGCCTAGAGGACCTTTTACATGTTCATATCTGTGCTTAGTTTAGTTTTAGTCGAACAGTCTAAATTATCCATTTAAAAAAAATTAATTAAGGTTTTGCTAGACTTGACTTAACCTTACTTTTGTATAAACCATGTGGTTTATATACAGGGTGAGTCAGAAGTCTGACAAAGCTCATTTACTCGTAATCCATAAAACTTTTTAATTTCTTTTTTCGTAGGTATATAGCTAGGCATAACCCTCATATTTTAAAAATATTTTGAGGTATACAGGGTTGCTTACAAAAGTGTGACTGTATAAAGTTATGTTTTTTAAATGGATCACCCTGTATTTTATACTTTGGTTTAATTTCTCTTTAAATTCTTAACACTTCAAATTTAGTTATAGCTATATATGGGGTTAAATCTTCAAATTTAGGAAATATATAACTATTTATACATTTTGCTTGGAGTATTTGACTAAAGTATCGTTCAACCCTCAGGAAATGTATGAATATTAAAATACCCGGAGTAATGATAAGAAAAATACAGGGTGTCCCATTTAAAACTTATATTTTCTTAAACAAAAAGAAAACAAAAAATATTACAAAAAGTACTTGACTTAGGTATAGGCAACCTTAAGGAAATGTATAGGTATTAAAAGGCCTGACCCAACGATAAAAGAAAATACAGGGTGTTCCATTTAAAGTAAGGAAGTTTTGAAGGTTTTAATTTTTCTAAGTTTACCACTGTTTTCTTGACACCCTGAGGTAAATACGAGCATCAATTGTAGTGGGTGGCTATGTATGTTACAAACAATAGAGAAAATTCTCAATTGTCTTGGTGTATAATAAAAATATTTTACTCCCTTCAAAGACAGTTAAAAAGTTATTATACACCAAGACAGTAGGAATTTTTCCTTTGCTTTAACATACATAGCCACCCTGCCTGTATTTACTGAATGCGATTTCAGTAGGGCATCAACGGCAGGATTTAATATCCTACCTCTGGACAACGAAACTTGTCTAATAAGTTGACGCTGGTTTTCTGTGCTATTCACCACGACTCGATACAGCACTGAGGAGTTCCTGTAAGGCAGGCGAAACCGGTCTGGGGAGAGAGTCGTGGTGGATAGCATAGAAAAGCAGGACGTTTTCTTTAAACTGTCTTTGAAGGGAGTAAAATATTATATATATATATATATATATATATATATATATATATATATATATATATATATATATATATATATATATGTAAATAACAAAGTTATTCTTTTAGTGCAACTCATACAATCTACATTTTTTGGCTACTTTGGTAAATTGAAGTAAATTTAAAGTATCTGTTTTTTGTCAATAACCAAAAAATGGATCATAAACAAAATGTTTGTTGTTTAAGCAATAGCGTAAGTACAGGCCCTCCACAAAATATGGGTGTTCTCATAAAAATAAACTATTGCATTATTAAACATACCTTCACATCAGCTTAAAACTTCGAACCATTTCTTTTAGAAAGCATAACATATTTTTGTCCTAACTATTTGGGTTTAAACATACATGTAGATTTGCGAAAAAGGCTGAGGCTTCACACTCCAAAGAAGTTTCCGCACTAAAAGATATTAATTTACAAAAACAAAACCTTTTAAGTGCTAGTAAATTTCAAAAAAATATATTTGTTTTGCCCCAATAATCTAGATTATAAAGTGGAATGTTTAGCATTATCAACGATATAAAATATATCATTGGCATTATTAAATAAGAATAGGACAGAGCCACTATACTTGCAGAAATAGAAAAAATATGGCCCTGTTTATGCATTCTGACATCATCCCTACCTGTTTATTTACCAAAAACTCTTTGGTAATTATCTCGAAAGTGGGAGCAACTCAGATTTTGACCAAATTTGGTATATGGGGTTTTTTTAAGGCACTGATCACAAATTTAAAAGGATTTTTTTGAAAACGCTTCATTTCCAAGATATATGGTTTTGCAGAGCGGGGACACATTTAACCTTGTGGGCGTCACATTTGAGAATAACATTAACTGGCATAAACACATTGTATCTATAGCCACCGCGGCTTCAAAAAAGCTTGGCTTTCTTTTCCGAGCCAAAAGTATTTTTTCCCTTCCAATTTATACACTTTGTTTGTGTCCCAAATTTGACCCTCTCTGGAATATTGTTCTCATGTCTGGGAAATGGCATTCCCTACAACCCTCAGCATTCTTGATGCCATTCAAAGAAGGGCTGTTCGTCTTATTAATGATCCTTTACTTACTCAAAGACTTCCTTCTCTTGCCCATCGTCGAGCTGTGGGAGATCTATCGCTCTTCTATAGATACTTTTACGGCTTCTGCTCCGACGAATTATCCAGTATAGTCCCTCCTCTTGCAGCTCCCAACAGAGAAACTCGTGGTGCCGCACGTATGCATCCCTATACGGTCCAATTGGACAGGCCCCGAACTTCCCATTTCGTTCGTTCTTTTATCCCTAGAGTTTCTAGACTATGGAACCTACTGCCAGCGGAGGTCTTTCCTTTCCCCCAAATCTTCAAGTTTTTAAGTCCCGTGTTAACAAACTTCCTCTTACCCTGCTTAAGACACCCACGGTACGTTAGTATTTAGGCTTTCAGCCTTCGTGGATGGTCCAAAGATAAAAAAATCCATGATTAAAGTTGAAAATCAAACAAACTTAATTTTACTTTCTTTTACCTTCTTTTTGCACACAACTCCCAATTTTAAGCTAAGGTGGCATACTATATTTGATTTTTACCTTTTAAAACCCCATTTTTCTGTGTATTGTACTCTTTTTTGGATTCAATTCCATAGCTTCACTTTTAATGGTTTTAAATCGGAGCAAGCTATAGTGGGGCAGTTATACATGGTTGCACTGTTTTTAAAAGGAAACCTTCTCAATTTATTTGATAAAAGGTGTAAAATACATAGAAAAACTGTGGGCCGCTTTGGCTTTAAATTAAGAATTGTGTACAAAAAAATGGGAAATGAAGTTAGTTTGATTTTTAACTGATGATGAATATCTTGTGAACAAAACGTTTCCGAAAAAAAACTTCTTTCAGGTTCGTGATCCGCGCCCCAAAAACCCTCGGTATACCAAATTAATGAGTTTTCTAGTAATTCCTACGATGACAAAAATAGACGTGGTAGAAACTAAAATAAAACTTTTGGTAATTATCTAGAAACCGGCCGCAACTCCGATTTTAATGAAATTTGGTATACGGGGTTTTTTGGGGCGCATATTACGAATCTGAAAGCATTTTTTGGCGGCAAGGTTTCGTTTCCGAGATATTCATCATCAAAGTTGGCATTTGAAGTAACCTTATTTTTACCATAATTCCTCTTCTTTTTGAACACAATTCTTGATTTTAAGTTAAAGTGGTACACAATATTTGATTTTCACCTTTTAAAACCCCGTTTTTTTATGTATTTTACACCTTTTATCAAATAAATTGGAAAGGATTGAAAATGTTCCGGCGCATTCGCCACAATTTAAAATTATCAAAAGTGAAGCTTCGCAATTTAATTTTAAAAAAGTGTAAAATACGTAGCAAAATGAGGTTTTAAAAGTTGAAAATCAAATATTGTGTACCACTTTAACTTAAAATCAAGAATTATGTGCAAAAAGAAGGGGGGTATAGTAAAAATAAGGTTAGTTCGAATACCAACTGTAGTAATTGTCTAGAAAGTTGCGGCAACCCCGATTTTAATGAAATCTGGTATACGGGGGTTTTTGGGGCGCTGATCACAAATCTAAAAGAATTTTTTTCGGCAACGTTTCATTCTCGAGATATTCATCATCAAAGTTGAAATTCAAACTATCCTTATTTTTACTATATTTTCCCTTCTTTTCGCATGAAATTCCTGATATAACACTAAATTTTTTTTAACATTAAAAACCTTTTAAAACATGTTTCTTTTATTAGATTTTAAGCCTTTCTTTATTAATATAAAAGGATTTGCTTTAAATTAAGTCGCCATGTTTAAAACTACTATACACAATGAAGCCCTATGTGTATGTATGGTTGCCGCATTATCAAAGAAAAGCCACGCAATTTAATGCAAAAATAATGTAAAAACGTAGAAAACGGGGTTTTAAAAGGTGAAAATCAAATATTGTGTGACACTTTAGCTTTAAATCAAGAATTGTGTGCAAAAAGAAGGCGGAATATAGTGAAAATAAGCTTAGTTCAAATTTGAACTTTGATGATGAATATCTCGAGAACGAAACGTTTCCGCCAAAAAATCTTTCAGATTCGTGATCAGCGCCCCAAAAAGCCCCCAGTATACCAAATTTTATTAAAATCGGAGTTGCAGCCGGTTTCTAGATAATTACCAAACTTTTTGTTAACAGATCCATAGGATCTAACCGTTATATAAAATCTTTCAACATAATTTAACCACAAACGCGTTATAGAAGTGCTCGAAAAGTTATTTAGAAGTTTAAATGTAAGCCTACCTTTTTCTTCATTGTAAAGCTCACACTAACTAGTTTGTGTTTGTAAAGACCTGCCAGGATATAGGTATTTTACAACACACAGTTTTTGTTTGCAAAATCTGCTCTAACATCATTAAAATTCTTTTGGCTTTTTCCTTGATACCATAATCTAAAAACAAGGTGATTTGTTAGAAAATATTCCATACAAATGTTTAAAAGTAAAATTAATTTATTTTTATCTTACCTGTATACAATATTTTACACGTGAGGATAATTTAAAGCACTGCAGATACAAATAAAAAAGGCATGGATTTCTGATTCTAGGATCACATGGTAAAAACAGAAGTTTGTAGTCAGCTGTTAAAATATTTAGAGGTTAAGGTTTGACTTTGACACATAATAAGGATGTGCAATGTAATATCGATTTTTGGCTTATTATCGATACTTATATAAATTAATCCCAATTTTCGCGTTAACTATTTTTTTTACTTCAGTGGTTTTAAAACACTGGATAAAATATATATTTTGATTTCTGTTTAGTTAGAATTAAGAAATAACATTAAAAATAATTAGTTTCATAAATCTTTGCAACAGCCACCTAGATTTCAACCCAAAATATAACGATTTTTTAAATCTGGCTATTTTTACAATGATTTTTGGTATTTTAGACTACAAACTAAATTGACGCGAAGTATCGATATTTTTAAAGTACCATTCATCTCTAACAGGTTAAATAACCCGACCCCTGAACCTGCCTGTTATAAACAAATGAACAAGCGGGTTATTGCGTGGATATCTAGACGACTTTAAAACGATTTTTTGGCCAATTTTTAATGCATTTCTCACCTGTCAAAATTGTTTACAAAATGAAAAGGCGCTAAACGGGTGTTTTAACGATAATTATGTAAGGTAATGTATCATAAACATAATTTTATTAAGTTAAAAATATTTTGCTAATAATTTATTGCTTCAAAACTGCTTATTTATGGAAATATTTTTTTTGTATAATACATTTTGCAAATGCATGATTAACGGACGTGACGGTTATATAACCTATGGGTTATTTAACCTATGTAGAACCATCATAGCACTGATTATCTCTTCCTAAAATATGCGATCCAAATTTGTTAATAGACATGGTGGTAGACAAGGACACAATAAAAATATTTTCTTTACATGAGCTATTTATTTAATTATTTTTGCCTCACGCAATTCTTCTAAAATTGAAATAATCTCATTTTGATGTCCAGTATGACCAGCCATTTGAGATGACACCAACAATTTTAATCTGTCTACTATCTCATTAATATTATCAAAATAAACAAAATCAACTTTTTTCGTGATAAATTCAGCATTGCTCCTGAACCACTTTTCGTAGTATGTCTGGTTTGTGGTCTTTGTGGTGGTCTTTGCACAGCTCTAGATGTACTAGGTATTGTCATTCTATAGTCTGGTTCTTTTGAAAGTGATGATGTTTTAAATATACCCTTTTTTAATAAATAAGGTTTTATTATTGTTAAATATTTAACATCAGTTGATCCTTGAATTTGACTATTTGGATCAAAATTCCTCCTATAAGCATTTGTTCTTTTCAGAATATCCATATATTCATCCAAATCTTTTTGATTATATCCCACAGGATCCTTTTTAAATAAAAGTTCATACAAGCCTGTGGTACCTGCATAGGTTATATTTCCGACCTTAAAATTTTTACCAACAAAATCTACTAGAGAATTCCCAACCCTAAACTTTTCGGTTTCCAAATCGTGTTTAATCCCATATCTGTGATCAAACCTATCTTCATTGTCCTTTATTGAAGCATCGATATAATATCTTACCAACGGATCAAAATTTTCTAGATATTCTTTATAACCCGGACCTCTTGTTAAATTTAATGTTTGTTCTCTAATTTCTTGAATGGAAGGTTCTTGAACTGTAGGTTCCATTGTGGTGTCACTGCTTGGTGTTTCCTCAAAATTAAATACTTCATCATCTTGCATAGAGCTTGGTAGTTGTGAAGGAAGATATTTTTCATAAATATTTGATTTTCTGGGTGCTACTTTAGGAGTGGAAAATGAAAAAGTTTTCTTCTGTGGGGAGTGTGAAGAATGGTGTTCTTGCTTAATTATGGGTTCAGTTTTAATGGCCTTAATTAAATCATGCAAAGGTTCAGTAATTGGTTTAAGTTCTCTTTTCATACGAGTTTGTCTTTGAGATATATTCGATTTTAAAGCATTGTATTTTTGTTTTAAGATTCTTCTGATTTTTACCAATTCTTTATATAGTTATATACTATAAATAAAATTATCAAATCCTTTTCTGTACCGTCCTTCGCTAAGTAAACAATCTTTGTCAATCACAACAAAGTCGTAATTTTTTGCCAACAGGTGGAACATAATTCTTTAAATTGTTGAAATGTCATATCATTATTTACATGATCATCATATATATGCTTTAAATTTGTAGAATCTTGTTGAAAAATTATTAACAAGTTAGCATTATCTCTTATTAGTTGTTTAGGAATAGAGGAATAAGTTTGACATAAGTAGAAACAGTCCGTGTTTTTATGTCGACCAAAAGAAAAATAATCCCTCATTACATTTTGTTCACAACAAACAATATCATCGAATATTATAAGGGAGTTTGGTTTTATGTTATTTGGTTCCAAAATATCTTCACCATTGGAAGATTCAAAATAAGATATTTCTTTAATTGGTTTAAAGATATTTCTTAAAAATTCATATTTTGATTGGTATAAGGATTTCGAATAAACATATATATTTTCGAATCTTAATCCATTAATATCCGTAATTAAAGAAATCATTACATTTGTTTTGCCACATCCCGAAGGCCCAACTATTAAGCAACGTTTGCAACTTCCACCAAATAACTTTCCATGTTTTCGGTATTCATTTTTGCTAAATTCAAAATTTTTAATAGGTAGTGACAGATTTTGCTTTTTAAACTTCATTCTTTGAACATTACTATTTAAATAAGAACATATTTAATTATGGCTCATTATATATATATAATGGTTACACGAAGTACTTCAAACATTTATCGAAAGAAAGTTGACGGTAGAGGTTTTGTAAATAAAGTAATAAATAAGTTGCCGATAGAACTTCATATTCCGTCTTATAACTTTTGCGGTCCAGGTACGAAATTAAGCAAAAGACTTGCTCGAGGGGATAAGGGAATAAATCCATTAGACGAAGCCTGCAAAGAGCACGATATTGCATATTCTAATTTTTCTGATTTAAAAAATAGGCACGAAGCTGACAAGGTTCTGGCCAAAAGGCATTTAATAGATTCAAGGCTTCTGATTCCACTGTAGGTGAAAAGTTATCATCATTAGCAGTGAGCGGAATTATGGCGGCAAAAACTAAATTAGGTATGGGAATACGTAAAAAGAAACTAAGACAAAAGAAAAGAGGAGGGTCAAATTTCATTTACCAATGCTGTTAAAAAAGCACGAAAGGCGCTTATTGGGAAAAAATTTGATAATTTAAAAAAGCTGCAAAGGTTGCCTTGTTATCAATAAAGAAACCAAAATTCAAGGTCAATGAACCCAGACAGAGAATCATTCCAATACCGAAAACTGGAGGGCTTCTCCCCTTAATACCAATATTTGCTGGATTATCTGCTTTAGGTACTTTAGCTGGAGCTTCCGCTGGAATTGCTAGTGCGGTAAATAAGGCTAAAAATGCACAAAAGCAGTTAGAAGAACAAACAAGACATAATAAAGTAATGGAAAAAGTTTCGCTGGGAAGAGGACTCTATCTTCAACCATATAAAAAGGGATGTGGTTTATATCTGAAACCGTATTCAAAAAACTGCTAAGAATGCTACCTAGTCGACCTCTGACAAATATAGATTTATTAAAATATATCAAATTGCTAAAAATACCACATTTTAGGGGAGTTTTTATGAGAGATAACTTACCGAAAAAAATTAGAAAACATGAAACTGGAATTGTTAATTTAGATAAAATTAAAGGAAAGGGCACTCATTGGGTTGCATATATAAAAAATAACAAAGATATAAATTACTTTGACAGTTTCGGTAACTTAAGACCTCCTAACGAACTTATATCTTATTTTCATAGCGATGGTAGCAAAAACAATGTAAAATACAATTATGATAAGGTTCAATCCTTTAATTCATTTAAATGTGGTCATTTAAGTTTAAAATTCCTTTATAATACAGTGTAAAGGAAAAAATCTCTTATTCTTATAATGTCATTTACTATTACTCTTTCGGGGAATTCTGCCATTTTAAAGTCTGAATTCCATCCTCCAATATATTTAGATGAAAATGTTAACTACGTTGTTGGTCTCACAAACTTTGAAACCTTTAACGCAATACCGAATATTGATGAAAGCGTAATAATTCCACCAGGTAGTTACGAAATAGATGACATTAATAAATTTTTACAATCTGAGTTTCAGAAGAGAAATCAGTGAATTCATTTGTATGCTAATAATAATACACTTAAATCAGTAATTTAGACGGATACGGATATTTTTTTTAAAGATGGAAGTATAGGGAAAATATTAGGTTTTAAAAACGGAACCATTCCGGGTGATGGCAAACCAAGAATGTCTGACATTCCCGCTGAAATTATAAAAGTCAATTCTTTATGTATTGATTGCAGTATTGCAGAAGGTTCCTGTCTAAACGGAAAGCCAGTTCATTTAATACATCAACTCTTTCCTAACGTTAGTCCCGGATATAAAATAATAGAAAGTCCACAAAATATTATATATTTTTCAGTGATAATAAAGGATATTAATAACATTACCATAAAGATTTTAGATCAAAATTTAGATTTAGTTGATTTTCGAAACGAAACTGTAACAGTAAGGCTTCATATAAAAGAGGTATAATGGTTATACTGTACAATAAAACCTGTTCGACAAAAAGTAAATTAAAACTATATAAGAAGAATAACCCTAATAAAAAAAAGATTAGTAGGGGTCAAACCCGCAACAGATAACATCTCAGAATAAAGAATTCCTTAAATCTCTAGGTTTAACAGTATTAGTATAGAATGGACATCCTAAATGTAACACAAAATCTTCTCATAGATAATTCAATAATTCATTCAGAATATCACGCTTATGACCCTTATTTACCCACAAAATTAGGAAACAATGATCAAATAACAATTCCTTTGGTAGAAACTGAAAAGTACACTCTTCCTTGCGAAAGCTTTTTGTACATAGAGGGTAAACTAACAAAAGAAGATGGGACTGTAAGCCAAACATTGAAACTGATTAACAATATATACATATAATAAATAGCATTTCTCTTTAAAGAAATTCGGTATTAAATTAATGGTATTACTATAGATTCCGTAAGAGATGTTGGTTTAACTTCAACAATAAAGGGATATTTATCTTATAATAAAAATGAATATAATAAGCTAAAAAGTGCTGGTTGGTTTCCTTTAGAAACATCCGAAGTTATTGACCCTACAACTGGAACTTTTAATGTCTGTATTCCACTTAAGTTTTTAATGGGTTTTTTGAAGACTATAAGAAAATAATGTTACATGCCAAACAAGAACTTATTTTAGTACGAGATAATTCAGATAAAAATGCTACAATTAATACTGTTGGAGCAGAGATCCCCAAAATTGAACTGACAAGACTGACTTGAAATGTTCCTCACATTTCTGTGGCCATACCGCAAGAACTAGCTTTAACAAAAATAATTAATAAAAACAGCGATATCTTAATTGCCTTTAGGAGTTGGGAGTTAATTGAAAATCCAGAATTATTAAAAACAAATCGACATAATTGGCCCGTAAAAACATCAACTAGAATAAACACCCCACGTCATGTGGCAATATGTTTTCAAAAAGATGCTAGAGACAAAACCACAACGGATATGAGCAAGTTTGTAGACATGAAGTTAAGAAATGTAAGAATTTATTTGAACTCTGAGAAGTATCCCTATAATGACCTATTTTTAGATTTTAGTAAGAACAAGTATGCTACTTTATACGAAATGTATTCGAAATTTCAGAAAGCCTACTATGATTTAACTCCAGAACCCATTTTCTCACCCAAAGAATTTAGGGAGATTGGACCAATTACTTATATTGACTGTTCTCACCAAAAAGAATCAACTGAAACTGGAGCTGTTGTAATGAGAATAGAATTTGAGTTACATGAAGATATAAATGATAAGTATTCAGCTTATTGTCTTGTGTTACATGACAAAATATTTACCTATAATCCTTTAACTAAGAATGTTAGACAAATTTAATGCGCATGTTTGGTTTTTCATATAAATTAACACCCTGTGTATGTCTTTATGGCGACTATGAATACAGAACTAGAAGTACGTCTATCTTCTTTTCTAAAAACTTGAAGAAATTAAAACAACAAATAAAAGACTATTCTGATAAAAAGTATGTATTTAAAAACTTCTCTCTTTAAAATTATGAATTTATTAGTAATCGACGTCCAAGGATTCAGGTTAGAAAACAACAGATTTTTACCTAAGGAACTAGCTGCATATAACGGTGAAAAATTATGTCATTATGTCTTTAAGTCACCCTTTGACATAAGACATCTTCCACCACATTTCTACAAGCAAGCAAATTGGCTTATGAAGAATCATCACTGCATTTCTTGGAATGAAGGATTTACTCCAGTACACAAATTTTCTAAAATCATCCAAAACTTAACGGAAAAGGTGGATAATGTTTATGTGAAAGGAAGAGAAAAGGCGAAGTATATAAAAAAGTATTTACTAAAGCCTGTGGTGGAACTGAATGAAGACCCAGCTTTACAAAAAGAAGAGCCTCATTGTTTTTATCACACTGTATCTCCATGTTTTTGTTCACTTAACAATGTATACCATTTATACAATAACTATCTAATGACTGAATAAAAAACATATATAAAAATTAATTTGTTTTATTTTAAAGAATATATTACAGTTCGTTTTAAATATTATACTACAGTAAGATCTTCAAATACATCCATTCTAATTTCAGAAGGTACAAATTTGATAACTTCGCTTAAATATTCTTTAAAATTCAGTTTTTTCATTTTGTAAAGAAATGTTCTGATATCTGATGTATGAAGGTAAATGTTGCAGGCTTCAACAGCCTCTCCATATGTTTTTGCATCCTTCAATGCCTCTTCTGAGTCCTCATTTAATGCAAAAATTTCTAAATCACAAAAATTTTGCGCCAAGTTTTCAACAGCGGTTGTTAAGTTAAATGCTGGTCCTAATAATGATACATTATGACTGATTAATAAGAGATAGTCTTATCTTCGTCGCTCTATTTGTGTAATACAGAGTTACATTACAGTAATTAGTGAACAACTAGGCGTCTTTATTTTGTGCAACCCTTGTTATTTTGAAAATAGTATAAACGTGGCTTTAGGAACTTATAAACATGTTAATACCCACTAAACAAAATCTGTAAATTGCTGTACAAAAAAACTTTCCTGTATCCTATGTGACGTTAACCCTACTCTAACAGTGGAATGTTCGGCTTGCCTAATTTGTAATAAAGCGGTCAAGGCTAATATAAATAATCATTTGTTAGATAAAACCTTGTTAACACAATGATAAAATATGTTAATGCAGTGCCTGAATCTATGGTACAATTACCTAGAGTTTATTGTAAAATATGTAAGATAAGAAAAACGCATCAGTGTAAACATAGAAGATTTTGTAAAAGATGTATTATAAATCATTGTATGAATGAGTGCTTTAAATGTATATCGGTAAACACATAAAATATTCATATCCTATTGTTTAGGCTACTCCGCATATATGTACTAAAAATATCAAATAAATTACATTATAACCCATAACGTATTTTTTTTATATGCAAGTTTGCATTTATTGGTTATTTTTTACTCTCATTGTATATTCATTTTTATATAGGGTGTCTCCTACTTGCGGTAAAAAAATAAGAGCTTATTCTTGCGTCATTTTTATGAAAAAATGTTTTGTTGATACACATAAAAATAAAACTTGTTTGTATTATAATATTTTTACGTAGCTTGATTAGTTTTTTAAAAAACAATTAAAATCGGCTAAACTGTATATTCCTGGACCATACAAGAAAAATTAGGGTATTGTTTCTTTTTAAAATTAGGTGTCAGCTATTTGGGTAATTTTTAAGTACCGCCATTTTGTAGTAGGCAAAGATATTAACTTTATATTCTAGGGTTATAAAGTACTCGTCAGAAGCTATAAAATGATGTATCACTCGACCCCCTCCCATTTAGGAATTTTGGGGTGAGGGGGTTGTAATCCAATTTTTTTTTGCAAAAACCTTTCTCTCAATAAATATCTTGACGTGCTTCAGCGATTTTCTTAAATCTGTCTCGATTCACATAAACTTTTTCATAAAAATGGCTTAAAAATAAAGCCTTAAACCTTTTTTACCTATATTAGAAAACATCCTGTATATGACTTATTGTAAAATTTAAAAAACCTTTAAAAAAGTTAATGGTGTACTTTTTTATTAATATTGACTGTACTGTATACAATAATCATAACCAAGGCAGAGCTTTGCAAGTGCTCTATTACATTAAATGAGTGTACTAAATATCATCTAAATCGGCTAACAGGATTTTTTTGGGTCACCCTGTATTTTTTTTTAGTTACATATCTAAAATAAAGAATATTTATAACCCTACAATTTTTTTGTCTACAAGTTTCTTTTTATATTTTAATTATTTTGTAACACAAGGGATTTATTTAAAAATAGCCCTCATATATGAACATAAGAAAACAAGTTTTAAGCAATTTGCAATATTTCTTTATTCAATACAATGAGTTTTAACGATATACTTTGCAGTGTTTGTCATTACTATGATTTTAGCAAAAAGCTTTTAAACTATTGCTTAAAGTGTCAATTTTTTCTTACTACACCCATTTGTTATAACTGTTATTTACCGGAATCGGCAAATGTTTGTGTAATAAAAGTTTGTTTTCATTGTATCCATGAGATAATACAAGATACTTAGGTAAGTTATTAAATTAAAGGACTTTTACTATCCAAATAAATTTTAACATTTTGGTACAGTTCAGTACAAATCCCGTTAGCGAACAGTGAAAGTCTACCTTGAGCGGTTCGTATGTTGACCCATAAAAACGGGTCTCGCCAGTGTTCTTTCAAGGTGAATAGCGTTCAGTATTATTGTTTACACGTTTTTAATTTTATGCAAATCGCGTTTCGTATGTCTCTTTTCGAAAATCTTTATTTAATATAGATGCAAGTATTTTTTCCATTTTTATTATTCGGTGTTCAAAGCGTATTCTATCTAATAGACTTTGTTGATAATTACTTTTTCTTGCATTTTTATGGGCATACATGTAAAGGCATAATATTTGTGTTTGGTTTTTATCTAGGTTAAAATGTACTTTTTTCATATTAAATGGTAAGTTTTATTTTTATTTAATATGCAGTCTTTATTTGGTATTTAAGTACTGGGGAGTTTTAGCTGTATAATGATTATTTAAACAATTTATTGCCACTAAATCTATTTTTAAAGAAATTATGGTAAAGGTGACGAATAGGGTTTTCTGCCCTTTTTAAGATTTTTTTTTAAAGTGATACTTACTGATTTTAGACCCTTTCCTTAATACAATACCAGTGGCGCTGATCCAAAAGTTATATGTATGCTAATGATGTAGTATATTTTTTAACAATTTTTTAGAGAACAATATATTCTTATAATTTTCTTTTATTCCATTTTCCCTTTTAATTAATACTCCAAGTAACTCTTCACAATTTGCAAGGAGAATCCTGTACTTATTGATCCGTTCGGTGGTTTCTTATTTTAGGTGATTTATTTCTTCAATTGCTAGGTCGTAGTCTATTTTAAGTAAATCTTCCCTCTGCAATGGAGGCAATACTTCCATGTCGATGTCTGCTGCAGTCCACAGTTCTTGGGTTTCCGCTGTGCTTTCTTGGGTTTCCGCTGTGCCTTCTTGAGTTTTTGCTAGGTTTCCTTGAGGAACATCTGACTGGTTAATGGATATTTCATCTGCTTCGCTTTCTTCGTTTGTTGTTTCGGACATTAGTAATAAATTTTGGAACACATCATCGAATTGTTGTTCATTTTCTATGGAGGTAACTGCTACTTCCAATTCTTTTTGGTTGACCATAATTTCGTTAAGTTTTTGTACTGACGGTTTTGGCATTTTTTTATTATTTATATTAGAGTAAAGTTTTCTGCGAAATTGAAACTGATTTCTGTACAATTTTCTCTAGTATATATAAATATATATATATATATATATAGTATATATACAGATTTTCTAAATACAAATGCAGTTGATATGTTCTTAGGGCATTTAAAGTAGGGGTACTTTCAACTCGCGCAAATAACCTCTTACATTACATTAAACTCTGATTTTTCTAGTCGTACCTTGTTTCATAAAATGATTTATTCCACAACTTTGCTACAGGATTTAAAGTATCTATCTATTTTCAACTTGTGTAAGGAACCTCTATAGAATTCATTGAACTCTGATTTTTCTAGTTATAACCTGCCTCCCGGTATTATTAATATTTTCTCATCGACTATAACCTGTTGCTAATATATGCTGCAACTATGTTGCAAGGTTTTAGCATTTAAAGTATCGACTTTTTCTGTTTTCAACTAGCAACGCAAATACTCAATTTGATTGAACTATGTAATTTTTCTAGTTATACCTTGTACCTTGTATATTCATACGTATACATAAATAATTTATTCTTCAACGCACAAGTTCTTCGACCAGTTTTATTTCCCATGCATATTTTAACAACTGGCTTGCGGATTTTTAAAGTTTTATTGCAGGTTCAATGGCAGATAATTTGAATTTAACCACTGTATATTCTTATTAGACTCTTTTATAATATTTACTATTATTTACTTTTATTTACTTGATTTATTTAAATAAGTCGAATATTGTTGTTGCAAGTGGGGCACTGTTTTTGGGATGTCACGGGTCAACGTTTATATGATAACCAATATTATCATGTTTATAACACGGCAATAAGATCTGCAGATTAAGATTCGTTTTATATTCACTAGGAAGTTTAAACCAAGAATTTAAAAGCTCATAAGGTTTCGCATAACTTATAAGGTATTTTAATGGAATATACTTAGCTGGTCGGCGGATAAGTCTGACAATTTAATTTCGAAAATCAAATGGACAATAATTATATCAATTATTTCACAACACGACATTTTCCTAAGACGTTTGAGTAGCAACTAAATTTAATAAATTTTAAATATAATATAAAAATATTTTTTTCTTACTTCCTATTCGTTAGCTAAATAGGTCAGTACTTGGGTGTAGGGTTTTTTTCCTATTGACGCTTGCTTTTTGGGGAAGGTTTCTTATTGGTTGGGAGTGTGGGTGATTTACTGGTGGAGAAGGAAAGATTGTTCGTTAGTTAGGTGGTCTATATGGTGATTAATTGAGTGGGGGAAGAGCATTGTCTTCGTAGATCTTCGACTTCTTTCAGCCAGCTTCGGGGAAAATACACTACTAATGTCATATTTTTTAAAAGAAATTTTAAATTTCGTGCTAATAAAGACAGATTTGTAAATATAGTTGCAAGCGAAGATTGTACTGCTCTAATTGATCCTTAAGGTAAACTAGATTATTTGTTTAAGGCGTTTTTTGATCGATTTTGTTTTCTGGTATTTATTTTTTTCCAGAAGAACGATTAAAAAAACAATAAAAAACATAAAGTTAAGGGGGTGGGGGGTGACCACTAAAATAAAAAATAGAGGACAATTATTAAAGGGATATTCATAAGTCGTACAAATTGATGTTAGAAATACATGTGATGAACCAGTATGTAAACATTATTGTTATTACTTTTATTTTATACCTATTGGTATTGTAATTGTTAATTTTTAAATAGTGTCAATATGTGTCATCGCCTTCATATTATTTTGTCTTATTAAAAAATTTCTAAGTTATATTTCTAATTGGTTATGGGCCCAGAGTGACTCTAAAATTATAATTCTTCATTAGTGATAAGATATTCCACGATTTGGCATAGTAAATTGATTACCAAAGAACTACGAACAATCAAGATTTCAAGTTGCAAATAGATTACCAAATGCGTTCCCAAGGTGCTTTACCGTCCATGGAAAAACTAGAAGGTTTATCTAATTATAGCAACTGGGAGTTTCTAATGCAAATGTACCTAATGCATGAAGATTTATGGGATTGCATTAAAACTGATAAACAAAATACTGTTAAGGACTCTAAAAAGAAACAAAAAGCCAGAGCAAAAATATGTTTGATGGTAAATCCTTGTGCATTTATTCACATTAAAAATGCCACTACCGCCAAGCAAGTGTGGGATAACCAACAGCATATGAAGATAAAGGACTTTCCAGACGTTTGTCAATGCTTAGAATGCTTTTTGGTATGAAATTAACTTTGTTTGCCTCCATGAATGAGTATGTTACTCAAGTAATGTCCATTACACAACAGTTAAGTGACATTGGTGCTGCTTTGGAAGATGAATTTATAGCAGTTATTCTTCTTAGTGGTTTGTCATCATAATATAATCCTATGATAATGGCAATGGAGAATTCCAACGTCAAATTAACCAGTGATCTTGTTAAAAGTAAACTTTTACAAGAACATATGGTTAAGGAATTAGGAAATAAGGATGAATCAGCTCTACTAGCCAATAAGAACCACAAGAAAAAGCCAATAACTTGCAACTATTGTGGTAAGCAAGGTCATTTTGTAAAATACTGCCGTAGTCGCAAAGCTGATTTATATAAGGGTTCTCAAAAGAAAAATAACCAAACTCAATCGTCTATTTTATGTGCTTTGTCATTAAATTTGGAGCTAATGGATGGTATGTTGATTCTGGGGCTACAGCTCTTATGACAAATAGGAAAGATTGGTTAACAAATTTCAAAGAAGAGGTTGGACAAGAAGTAACAGTAGCAAACAATGAAAAGCTTTATACTTGCGGTAAGGGAGATGTCAGAATTTTTAATAATCCATTTATAAGCCAAATTTCTGATGTTCTTTACGTTCCAAATTTATCTACAAACCTATTGTCAGTCGGCAAAATGACTGAGCGAGGCATAGGAATTGAATTTTTGAAAGACAAATGCAAAATTTTTGGATCAAATGATAATATTATGGCTGAAGCAAGAAAAATTAATGGAACATACAAGTTAAACTTACAAACAAATAAAACTTCTGCTGAACCAGTTTGTTTTTCAGCTGCCGAAACTAAGTCACACGACATATGGCATAAACGGCTTGTACACCTGAACAAGTTTGGTATGAGGTTACTGAAACTAGGAATGGCTACAGGAATTGATTTTTCTGAGAATGATATCGAACCTTGTGAAACTTGTATAACAGCCAAACAAACTATACAACCATTTTCCAAGTCATCTTTTAAAAGAGCTAAAAAAACTGGAACTTGTACACTCAGACTTGTGTGAACCAATTGATGTACCTTCTCACGTTGGAAACAGATATCTTTTGACTTTCATTGATGACTACAGTCGCAAAACATTTGGAAACTTCCTCAGAAGCAAAGATGAAGTCTACGAAAATTTCAAAAACTTTAAAGCTATGGTCAAAAACGAAACAAATCTGAAAATAAAGTGTTTGAGATCAGATAATGGGGGAGAATATGTTTCTTAATTATTACAGCGTCTTCTTTCACAAAATGGGATCAAGCATCAAACAACAGTACCCTATACACCAGAACAAAACGGCGTTGCAGAGCGAGCAAACACTCTGTGTTTGGTTGCAAAGCTTACCTTCCTGTACCCGATGGTCAAAGAAAGAAGTTAGATCCCAAGGGTAAAAAGTCATGTTTCGTTGGATATTGTAAAAATACAAAAGGATACAGACTGATAGATCTGGTAAATCCAAAGAAAATAATCAAAGGAAGAGACGTGACATTTTTAGAGACGCACACCTATTTTGAAAAGACAAAAGACGTAAAAAACAAAGGTAACCATCAAGATATTAAAATATGTCAAGAAATATCAATAGTTTTTGATGAGGAACCACATATACTACAGTCAAATGAAAGTGTTGTATCCTTTGAAGAACCAGATGACAGTTTATCGCTAAAGGCAAATGACAGTCCTAGTGAAGAGCCAAGTACAAATAACAATGTTCGATACTATTTGCGAAGCAGGACATCAAAAGAACTTCCTAGCTTTGTGGCATACCAAGCACACTTTGATGAACCATTTACTGTTCAAGAAGCGCTCTCAAGTGATATGCATGATGAATGGTATGAAGCCATGCAGGAAGAATATGCCGCTCTTCAGAAAAATAACACTTGGCAATTAGTCGATTTACCAAAAGGTAAAAAAGCTCTAGACTGCAAATGGGTTTTTAAGGTTAAAACCAATACAGATGGAACTACAGATATATACAAAGCTCGCCTTGTTGCCAAAGGTTTCGCACAAAAATATGGTGTTGACTACGATGAAACTTTTTTTCAGTAGTACGACATTCCACTTTAAGGATGTTGATCGCATTAGCAGCCAAGTTGGATCTTGATATTGACCAGATGGATGTGAATACTGCATTTCTTAATAGAAACCGTTTACATGAAGCAGCCTGAAAGATTTATCCAAGAAAATCAGGTCCAAGGTGTGTCTACTGAAGAAATCACTTTATGGGTTAAAACAGGCACCAAGACCATGGTATGAGAAAATCCATTCTGTTCTGCAAAATTTTGGTTTACAGCGCCTAGAGAATGAACCTTGGAAAAATTTAACATGATTAATTGTAAAGCCGTAAAAACACCTTTAGAACAAAACAAACAATTTATTAAACATGAAAATTTAATTCCTGATTCAAAGTTGCCGTATCAGAATATAATTGGCTCTTTAATGTACCTGGCAGTGTGTACAAGACCAGACATTGCATACTCAACAAGTTTTTTAAGTCAGTTTAACACCTGCTACAACGAAGAACATTTTAAAGCTGCAAAACGGGTTCTTCGGTACCTAAAAGGCACTATGGACTACATGGACTACTGTCTATTCTTCTCCAAAGACCAAAAAGATTTAGAAGGCTTCGTAGATGCCGATTGGAGAGGGGATATTACAGACATAAAAACCTATACAGGCTATGTATTTAAATTTAGCAGTGCTGCAGTTTCCTGGAAAAGTAAAAAGCAAAGAACAGTAGCATTATCAAGTGCTGAAGCTGAATACATGGGTCTGTCTGAAGCAACGAAGGAAGCCATTTTCTTGCAAAGTTTGTTGAAGTTGGTAAATGAGAAAAAATGTGTCACATTGTTCAATGATAGCCAGTCAGCTCAAAAATTGGCTTTGAATCAAAGATATCACAGTAGAACTAAACACATTGACATTCGACACCACTTCGTAAGAGAAGCTATCCAGTCAGATCAAATAGATTTGAAATATTTACCCACAAATCAGATGATGGCTAATGTTCTAACAAAAAGTTTGGGAAGACTCAAACATGAAGCTTTCTGTCAAGAACTTGGTTTAGTTTTAAAACAGTAATGTTTAAGGGCTGGTGTTAGAAATACATGTGATGAACCAGTTGTAAACATTATTGTTATTACCTTTATTTTATACCTATTGGTATTGTAATTGTTAATTTTTAAATAGTGTCAATAAAAGTTTTTATATGTGTCATCGCCTTTATATTATTTTGCCTTATTAAAAAGTTTCTAAGTTATATTTCTAATTATTGATAGGTTATCAGACCTATGTATCAAAAATTAAAAAAAAACATCATAGAAAGAGCAATAATACCGCAAAACACAATTATTTTTTTAACATAATGGCCAATGCTGAGAATATGTCTTTCACTGCGTGGTCAATTATTAAAAATAAAGTATCAACCAGTGAGGGTAAAATTAAGCCGGTAAAGTTAAATAATAAAAAATTGAAAATTACAGCAGAGAAGCACGAGTTCAATAAAAAAATTTTAGAGACTTCTAAAAACCTGGCTAAACAATGCCATAGAAACAACGATTCTGAGAAAAGTCAATCGCATAAAAATTTACCAGAAATGGAGCTGCTATACTAACTAGTCTTTCTGATGAAGTGGGAAGTATAATTTTAAATAGCTCCAAGAAGGATGCCATGGGATTTAATGGTATTCCTTGTTCAGTTCTACGTCATATAATTGACTATATAAAATATCCATTAGCAACTTTAATTAATAAATCAGAAGGAGTGTTTTTTATTCGTATTAAAGCCTGCGATCGTTATTCATATTAATAGGGTGGGTCCTATTGATAATAGGGCAAACTATAGAGGCATATCTTTGCTTTCAGTATTTAAAAAAATTGAAAATGCCTTTTGTGAAAATTTAAAGTTTTTACAATTAAAAATAATATTATAAGTTTTTTTTTAATTTGGATTTCACAAGAAACTGTTGACCAAGGATGCCCTAATCTATTTGATTAATTTTATCGTAGATGGGCTTGACAACAAACAAAAGACCGTCTGTATGTATTTTGATCTATTTCGTGCCTTTAACACGGTGAGACATGATTTATTGCTTAATATATTAAAAAGTTATGGCATTTGTAATAATGCACTTTCCTGGTTAGCTTCCTACTTACGAGAAAGAACTCAAAGTGTTAGGATTAACGTAAAGAGTAATTTGCTTAAATCGGATCCTTCTTCCATTGATCTGGGGATTCCTCATTGGGTCCCTTACTGTTTAATCTTTTTACAAATGATTGATATGTTAAGAATTACAGTATTTACATTTATCTAAATAAAAAATCACTAAAGAAAAAGAAGTCATCTTTATACTTAGGGTTGCACATGAACTCACAGTTAAAGTGGAGTGAACATACAAATAACTTATGCACATGATTGTCTACGTTCTGCGAAATCTTGACAATTTTGTTAACATTGACATTTTTAAAATGTACTTTTACGCACAGAGTTATTTTGCTATAAATTACTGTATTATTTGTTGGGGAAATTCAGCGAGTGTTAAAGATCTCTTTTTCGTTCAGAAGCGCATTATAAGAACTATTCTTTTTAAATCTCAAAGAGACTAATGTAGAGAACTTTTTAAATAACTTCAGATTTTAACAATACCATCTATGTATATTTTGTCTTGTGTTTTACATAATGAAGAAAACCCACACCTAACTGTTAGGTTTTCGGACGAAAACTTAGCTTACAACCTATGAAATACATACGATGTCTTAATAACACAACACAATCTCTTTCTTACGGCCCCATGATATTAAAACCATACAATACATTTCAGTCTTCAAATCTAGAGTTATACAAATTTTACTTAAACCAAAGACAATTATCACTATAGACCACCAGTGTCTTTGTCTAGTTAATTTGCTGACAACCTATATTTATTTTGGAATATTTTATTTTTAGCGGCTGGAAGCTACGCTGCGTTGCCGATTTGTTTCAAGTGGTTATTTTAGGGTACTTATTGTAACTTACCACGTATATTGAATTTAACTTTTTATATGGTTAAAATTTAAGTGAAGATTTGTTTAAATGTCGTGCATACATACAACATTAGTTTTGTATACGTATATTGTACCATATTGTAAGAAGTCATCGATATACCTATGTATGTATATGTTTGACATTATAATAAATATAATATCTTGTTTGGATAGTTGGCAAGTTTATTTTAAACATTATTTAAAGTCATATTAAAGGTAAAGATAAAGATAAAGATAATTTATTGATGCGAAGTATACAGTTGTATTTGCACACATTTTACACATTTGCACAAACTAAAAAAACGTAGATGACAAAAAATAAAAAAGATCAATTAAATAAACAAAATAAACTATTATGTGATTTAAATGAAATGCGGAACAATTCTACCCTACCTACATATATTATTGCTTTTATTTTAAAGAAAAGAATACTAATCTATCATTTTTTAAATAATAAGAAATAAATTATACATTACATACATTTTGGTAGGTGGTAGAGGAGCTTTCCTCGCCTGAGGAGGGACCACCCCACTTATCCTTTAAAGGACCCGTGAAGTCCTAACGGACGTTTCGGGTTCTGGGTAAGTGAGTCAGTTTCCTTCTTTTTTTTTTCTTTTTTTTCCTTTCACTCCAAAATTAAGTAAAAATGGTGGCAGCACACCCAGGAGTAAAACATTCCGAAGGTAAAATACCCCTCCATTTAGATCTCCGGGCGAGGGGTGCATCCGGGGGCCATCATCGAAAGGTTTGATTTCCTTCGCAAATATATGTAAGCTTAACACTAATATAACCCCACATACTGTTTCTAACGAAGACACAAATAAGTTCTAAAACTTCAACCAGCCACCTTCTCTTCCCAGGCTACGAACTTATTTCGTCTTTTCGCCCACATGGTGGCGTGTGTGCTTACGTTCGCAACGATCTGGCTTGTGCTCGAGTTTCCAATATTGAATCGGGTAGGCCCGATGTCCCTTGGCTCAAACTTTCTCTTAGGTCATCTACTAAATATATCTGTTGTTTGTACCGATCTCCATCTGACAATTCCTATGTCAAAATCTTTGACTTTCTTTCAACAAAGATGGACAGTCAACATCATTTCCCAGTTTCCAATGGCCGAAGTAATCGTGCTTGGCGATTTTAATAACCATAATAAGGACTGGCTAGGCTCTTCAAAAACTGACCCTTAAGGCAAAGCAGCCGAAATCTTCGCAGTTAGTAATTATCTTACCAGCCTTATTATGACTCCTACCTACTTTCCTAGAGTGCCAAATTATAGTTCAAACCCCTAGATATTTTGCTTACTTCTAACCCTGAACTTAATGAAGCATCTGTTACTGCCCCTCTAGGTCGCTCAGATCATGGCTTGATTACTGTGTCTTATTCTGTACATCTTGGGGTAAATGAATCGATAGTACCCTTTACTCCAGTTTTCAGGTTCTCAAACCAATGACTCTCAACCCGACTTGGAAAGCAAACGTAGGGCAATGCAGATATCTCTTTCACAGGATCTCAATTTGATATTGGACTGGGGCGCCAAAAATCTCGTTCACTTTAATGCATCCAAAACACAATCATGTTCCTTATCGCGAAAAAATCATCAAACACTCACCCTTTGGTTATGAGTGGCCAGGTTTTGCAGAGCGGGGACACATTTAACCTTGTGGGCGTCACATTTGAGAATAACCTAAACTGGCATAAACACATTGTATCTATAGCCACCGCGGCTTCAGAAAAGCTTGGAATTCTTTTCCGAGCCGAAAAGTATATTTCTCCTTTCAATTTATACACTTTGTATGTGTCCCAAATTTGACCCTGTCTGGGGAATGGCATCCCCTACAACTTTCAGCATTCTTGATGCCATTCCAAGAAGAGCTGTTCGTCTTATAATTGATACTTTACTTACTCAAAGACTTCCTTTTCTTGCCCATCGTCGAGCTGTGGGAGATCTATCGCTCTCCTATAGATACTTTTACGGCTTCTGCTCTGACGAATTATCCAGTATAGTCCCTCCTCTTGCAGCTCCCAACAGAGAAACTCGTGGTGCCGCACGTATGCATCTCTATACGGTCCAATTGGACAGGTCCCGAACTTCCCATTTCGTTAGTTCTTTTATCCCTAGAGTTTCTAGACTGTGGAACCTACTGCCAGCGAAGGTCTTTTCTTCCCCCAAAATCTTCAAGTTTTTAAGTCCCGTGTTAACAAACTTCCTCTTACCTTGCTTAAGACACCCACGGTACGTAAGTATTTAGGCTTTCAGCCTTCGTGGATTGTCCAAAGATAAAAAAACATTGAAGAATTAAATAAAGAAGGCGTAGTAGGTTTCTAGGAAATTAAAAACATACCTAACAAAAAATAGTATATTTTGCAACAAGTTTTGAAAAATTCTCTTTGCCCACAAGTATGACGTTTGTGCACGAGCCGTAGGCGAATGCTACAAGTCAAACAAGTGGGAAAAAACCAGTTTTAAACGATACCTTTTCTTCGACAGCAAAAAAAAAGAAATAACATGTGATTTTTATTATTTTTATTCTTTTAACTTTCAACAGGACTGTGCAAAAATATTTTATACGCCGCGCCATGAAAAATGATTTCACATGCTTATGTCAAAAGTAAATGACAGAAAATAAAATATTTTTAACTGGTTGACACTAACGAGGTTGACATTATACATCATGTGAAATTAGTGATTTTTAGATCCTGTTTGACGTGCGTTTTTAGACACTTTTTATAGCAGTCGTAGAAAAACTATTTTTTTGGAATTAAAGTGTACCCTTTTATATCAAATTTTGTGATGTGCGGTATCACACCAAATAAAAAAAGAAACAGAATGACGGCCATTTTAGTGTAAGAGTGAATCATTTTTATGAGTAAAGTAATAGGCCAATATTTTTCCATTGACTTTTTTCAAGTTACAATACGAAGTTGGGTTTTTAATGAAACGCCCTGCGTTAATAATAAAAAGTCTCCCTAAACGCCGTAAAAGATAACAAATTGGATACATTTGATTTGTCACAGTTTCGAAAACATAGCCATCGTGAATAGTTCGATAATAAAATCGTATTTTTTAAAATTAAAAATGGTATATTCTATTACCATTAAAATGACATTTTAAAGACCTTTTAAAAATATCACACCTAAAAAAATCGTTCTTATCTACAAGTTTTTGTAACTAAACGCATTTATTTGTTTTAGCCAAAAATAAGTCTTATAGAAACCACAGTGCAGAGGTGACCATTTTAACATTTTACTTCCATTGTTTAATTGCTTCATTTTTTCTATATTAAAGGTATAGTCCCTGGTCCCTGGGCCAATAAATCTTACTTTACGATAAGAATATTTTTAAAACCGTTTTAAGAGGGTTCTTTTTGACGAGTCTATCGTGAATATTTGTACCGCCATATATGGAAGCGGCGCCTAATAAACCCAGCCCGTCAATGTTAAATGTTTCGCCTGTCAAGCTGGGCAAACTCGTCACTCTTTTATTAAACAAGCTTACCACAATGTTTTACATGCTATTTTTAAACATTGTGCCAATAATCGTAAGGGTTACAGTTACGAAACCCTACCAATCCGAGACCCAAAATATGTCAATGAGCCTTATAGTTCCGTGACTGTAACTGCAAGGGATTTTTGTCCGACAAAAAGGTGACGCGTTTGCACAGTCCCGCACCTGAAACATCTGACATTTGCAGGCTGAGTTAAAGTGCCTCTTCCATATACATATGGTGGTATGAATATATTCGTGGTAGACTCGTCAAAAGAAACCCCTTAAAAAAGTTTTAAAAGTGTTCCTATCATGAAATCCAATTCATTATTGTCCCAGTGACTAGTATACCTTATTTGGATGGATATCTTGTACTGTTCATCATAAAATCGCATTTTATATGCAGGCATAATAGCATTTTTTTAAATAAAAATACAGGGTGTTTTACAACTTATCCTACAAACTTTTAGGGCTAATTCTATATTAAATAAATAATAGTTTAAAAACTAAAAAACACGCTTTTATATGCAACCGAACTAAAAATTAGAAAATAATTTTTCATTACAAAGAGTTTGTCACTTCAGAGTAAAAAGCGTGGGGTGCTTAATATATTAAATGTTATAATTATTCTATTTGCAAATATCTATGAGGGAAAAGTTATGAAAAAATAGTAAAATGCACCCTACGCTTTTTACTCTGAAGTGACAAACTCTTTGTAATGAAAAATTATTTTCTAATTTTTAGTTCGGTTGCATATAAAAGCGTGTTTTTTAGTTTTTTTAAACTATTATTTATTTTTCATTTTTTAGTTCGATATATCAATTAGTTTTTTAAAATAAATGCTCCAGTTTATTCACTAAAAATTCCTTCGCCATTTTGTCAAGAGTAGTATTAGGACATTTATTTATCCTGGCGGTCCTAATCAGGATAACGGGATACTGTTTTTAAATTATTGCATTGTCATCGGTCCTTGATACGTGTGCAAAGTTTCAAAGAAATTGAATCGCTGGAAGTTGGTAAACATTAGGCTCAAAGATTCCGTTACATAGATAGATAGATAGATAGATAGTTACAACCCAAGCTAATAAAAGCGTGTTAAAAATAATTAATAGTTTAAAAACTAAAAAACACGCTTTTATATGCAACCGAACTAAAAATTAAAAAATAATTTTTCATTAAAAAAATATTTTCACTTCATAGTAAAAAGCGTGGGGTGCATTTTACTATTTTTTCATAACTTTTCCATCATAGATATTGGCAAATATAATAATTATAACATTTAATATATTAAGCACCCCACGCTTTTTACTATGAAGTGAAAATATTTTTTTTAATGAAAAATTATTTTTTAATTTTTAGTTCGGTTGCATATAAAAGCGTGTTTTTTTAGTTTTTTAAACTATTAATTATTTTTCATTTTTTAGTTCGTTATATCAATTAATTTTTTAAAAATAAATGCTCCAGTTTATTCACTAAAAAATTTTTTCGCCATTTTGTCAAGATTAGCAAAGTTTTTCAGATTTACTTTCTGAAAATACCCTAATATAAAATTTGAGTAAAATCAATTCAGATCGAACTCTTGAAATGGCCGGTGGTTGGTACCACTGGGACGTACAGGTGACAGATGACACTTGGTTGAAAATAACCAGCCCCTTTTTTATTAGTTCTGTGCCCCTGTATATCAAATTTGGTCAAAATGGGGTTGCTCCAACTTTCGAAACAATTACCCAATTTGCATAAATAAGACAAATATTTTTTAAAATATTACCTTTTTAAACTAAAAAGAAATTTACCATAAATGTTTTTTTCTAAATATGAGTTTACTTTAGTTTACTTACCTTAAGTGATATTTTAATGTAGTTTGCTAATCTCCATTTCCAGTCTTTGTCCTAATCTAACATTCGGTACAAGTTTCTAACACTCAATAAAGGCCTTTTAGAAAGTATAAATGGAAGATGGTATAAAAGTTATATGCAATAACTTGTTAGTTACTTTTATTTGCTTCTTGTATTTCAATTAAAGTGTATACTTTGTTTTTAATAGCTTAGTTAACTGAAACTTTAATTTCACATTAAAGGAATTTTAGGTTATGTTATGACTGTGAATTTTGTCAGATGTCAGTTGGTAATACAGATTTCTGTTTTATGACCGCCTGTTTTAAAAACAAGTGAAGGTTATTCGTTCGTTAAAAAAGCGTGTTAAAAAAACAGATGAAGGTTATACGCTCCCGGAACGAATGAGTTCAGTTTAGCAGAATTGAGCCCCTGGTCCCCAACCCGTCGGCAAATGTTGTCAAGTTCGATTATTCAATTGTCTAATCTGGCGCATCCGCCAGAACGTACGATTTTTCACTTTTCCTATTTTCCTAGAAAATGCTGGAACTTAACGGGATACTGTTTTTAAATTTTTCTAATTTTTAGTTCGGTTGCATATAAAAGCGTGTTTCTTTAGTTTTTTTAAACTATTAATTATTTTTCTTTGTCAAGAATAGCAAAGTTTTTCAGATAGACTTTCTGAAAATAACCTAATATAAAATTTGAGTAAAATCGATTCAGATCGAACTCTTGAAATGGCCGGTGGTTGGTACCACTGGGACGTACAGGTGACAGATGACAAAGAAAATTAACCCAGTTTTCTAGGACAGATGACACTTGGTTGTATCAAGCAGTGGTTATAATAATATAATTTTTTTTTCCAAAGCAGGATAACGGGATACTGTTTGCAGATTATTGCATTGTCATGGGTCCTTAATACGTGTGCAAAGTTTCAAAGAAATCAAATAGCTGGAAGTTGGTTAAAATTAGGCTCAAAGATTCCGTTACATAGCCAGCCAGATTGATAGATTGATAGTTACAACCCAAGTTAATAAAAGCGTGTTAATAAGAAAAAAACTTTATATAAACATCAGAAAAAAAAACTTTATATAAACGATGTCCTAAACGTCTTAGTTTTTAAACTACAGGGCGTTAAAAATTTAAAAATTTATTGTCTTTTCGTAATAACTATTATACCAATTGAGATATTTTTAAAAAATTTGGGGGACGCCTTTTATGCACCAAAATCACATTTTTTGGTATACAAGAAAAAAAAATTACAGTGTCGTCCATGAGGGGTTTAAGGTTAATATTGTTTAATAAAAAAATGATACGCCACTGCATTTTTCTAAAATAAAAATATTTTTTCAACTTTTCATTATATTAAGAACAAATTTGACCTCTTAACTTGTTTTTATTTAATCACGGTTTTTATGTAAATAAATAAAAACCAATTCTTTGCATGGCCATTTCGTACCAATACGATCAAATTCTTTAGTAAAAAAATCACTTATTTTTTTAATTCTACTTAAAAAAACCTAAAAAAACTTCATATAAAAATTTGTCCTAAACGTCGAACTACAGGGTGTTAAAAATTTTAAAAAATTATTTGCTCCTTTCCGCTTTGCAATTTTCTAAAAGCGGGCGTCCAGGCCTATTACTAAAAAAATTACATTAATCTAGGAGTTTATAGTGAAACTTTAATTTTCTTCGGTTTTTATTCATTTATCAATATGCATTTACTTTTAGAAGAAGAGACTTTTTAGGAAACAAAATAAACTTGAATAATTGTACGAATCACCTATTATCATATTATATATTTTATTTTAGGTGAAGAATTAGTTCCTGATGTTTATTTCTTTATAATGAGGCTACCCTATTTGCATCCTTATGTGGCTAAATATTTTATGTTTATTATATCTCTTAATACAGTGTTACTCATAATTGAAGCGACATTATTGTTTAGGTCAAAAATGCCAATATTCTTTTTCCTGGAACACGGTATAACGCCAGTATTTCAAGTATATGTAAGTTATCCATGTTTTTTGTTTGTTAAGGTATATGTAAATTTGTTGTTTGATTGTGTGTTACGTTTTTTTTCTAAAAATTGCCTTTTTTAACCGGTACTTATTGTCAGTTGTTCTGTTATGTATTTTTATTTTAACCAAGTTTGAAATTTACAGGGTGTTTTCTAATTGCTATTCCTGAACCATTTTTTCAAAAAAAAGTTTATAAACTCATGAGTCCCCACATTCTTTATTGTAAAGATACAGGCACTAGCGTAACAAGGTGGGGGGTAAAGCGGCGGTTTGCCCTGGGCCTTCAGTTAGAGGGGGCCCCAAAATGGGGGTCGTCATACAAAATAAGCTGTATATTTGGGTTTAGGAGCGTTGTTGTGAGGTCTTTTTGTTATTTTTAGTACCAAAATACAGAGAGGGGGAGGTAAAGTATATCATGTTAAGTTGAAAGAGAGCCCCCATTTGGAAGGTGAGGACCTATTTTTGCTTGTTAAAATTTTTCCTACTCGAAAGAGGAAGAGGGAAGAGCCCGACCTTATCGAAGTATACCATATTATGTTGTAAGGGGGCTCATTTTAAGGATACATTAATTTGCGTACCCATGCGGGCCAATGACAGCAACTCGAAACCCTTATGCACTTATTGTCAGCTTGTCCAGTCGTGCTGTCAGAAGCTAAATCCATCGGCATAATGACGCTCTTTGGGTACTTTACTATCACCTCAGGCATTACTACGGCATCGATGAAACAGCAATACTGCCGTTTGCATCCGGTAACATTGAGACAGTAGTGGAAAATGACAACTGTCGCATGTACTAAAACTATGCGTTGCCAACCAGGCATCAAATACAAGCGAATAAACCCGACATCGTTCTCCTTGATAAGACAAATCACACCATTTCTTTAATAGAGTTCTCTGCTTCTGCGGAAACTAATATCGATATAAAAGAACGGAAGAAAGCAGCCAAATATCAAGATCTTGCTGGCGAACTTCGGTTTGATTACAATAACATAAGCAACGCATATTACATACAACCTATTGATCAGTAAAGATTGTTAAATTGTATTGAAAAAGGTTAATTACATATTGAAATCGTTTATTTTCAGCAATGGAAAAATATTTTTAATACACGATTTTATTTTATTTTTTATTTAAATACAATTGATCAGGGATTAAAATTTTTATTTTAAATTAAGCAAAATTGCGCCCAGTTTTACACCAATTTAATGTCTTTATGAAATAATCTTAAAACAACACACTTTGTATTTATTCAGTAATTCATTATGGTCTTTGGACTGCAGAGGAAGTCGGTAAGAATACTAGCTGGTGGGTATCGGGATAATTGTAAACAGGCTTTTATCAATCTAAGTGTCCTTACCTTTCCTTTAATTTTCATACTGGCCTGTTTTAAGTATGTTAAAAAAACGAACACACACCTGTCCCTTTAGCATAAATAGGGATTTGCATTGTCAAAGAAGAGTATGAAAGCGAAAGTAAAATTTTTGTGTAAGAATACGACTTATAGTATATATGGATTTTTTAAATTATATTTTTTTAAATTTTAGGTCTTGTTTTTATATGCAAAGTTTAAATATATTTATTTTAATAATATTTTTATTGTATTACTGACTGTTTTTAAGACTTTAATTTTTTTTCACATCTGCACATAGTTTTGTATCAGAAAAAAATTGTATTTGTCTTTTTAAATATTTACTTTATACTTCAACTTTATTGCGATATTACACTTTCTCGACTTATGTAAAAAAATTGTCCTCAGCTATATGAAAATAAGACTAAATGATGTAAAAATATCTTGTATTCTCTTTAAACAATAAAAAAAGGCCAGTATTTCTTAGGATCTGTAATTATGAAATAAAACAACATAATTTAATAAAGTAGGATTATTAGTAAAGCAGATGCAGAAAATTTATATTTTATTATATTTTAATTTCATTTATTAAGCAATACATAGAAAACATAAAACCTAGGGGCAAATAAATTTATTTTACTAAAAAAAGTAACAAACACCAATTTATTAAACAGGTCAACATTTAAATTATGCGGGAACACGGCACTCTGTATAGCGTACTTAGGGTTTTTGGGGTCGCTGATTCCGATGAGAGGATCAGTTAACCGCCTTCACGTCAGAATCAAGGTCATTTAAAGGTCATGTGCAAAACAATGCAAGGCAAAAATCTGAAAAAAATCATGCTTATGTTTTAAGGGTCAAGAAATCCAAATTCGAGGTCATCTAAGCTCTGCAAGGTCATGGTCAAGGTCATTTGAAAGTCATGTGCCGAAAAATCTGTAGAAAGAATATGAAAAACATTTTCATATGATTATCAGGTCAAGGAATCCGAATTAGAGGTCGGCTAAGCTCAGTCAGGTCAAAGTGAAGTTCATATGTAGGTCATTCCGGTTATTCGTAGGTCAATTGCGGTGTTGTCGTCGTTAACTTAAAAACTTTAACCTTATTAAAAATATCGAGTCAATTTCCTAATGTCTGATGCCTGGTAAATGTATATTTTAAATAATGTAATAAAAATATTTTAAATCACCATTGTGTGGCGTGCATTCGTGCCATGTTGCCCCTAATCGTAGGCTTGCCGAGGGCATATACATTCACCAGATCGTCCCAAAGTTTGTCTGTCTACCTGAGGTGTCCATGTCCATTGCTAGGGTCGTTTAAGGGCGTTCGTCTAGTTGCTCCTTTAACCTGCCCAGCACCTCTATCCGAACAGGGTGGATTGTTGGGAGCTTGCTCACCATTGTTTGTAGGGACAATGCGAGTTATCCGCGACTTTGCGAAATGTCACCCCACAGAGCCGCAGCGGTTACCTGTATTACATAGGCTACCGACCAATTAAAGGCTTCTCGTTGGTTGCTGTTGGTATCCGCAACCCCTTCAAGCTCGCTGGCAGCACCGACTTGCTTAAATTGTTCGCGTTCGGTAGCACCAGGAACAATGTCAGGCATTGTCCTAATGGCCAGGCTATTATTCCAAAAGATCCGACACGACGTATTTCATAGCTCCGACTCCAGGGCGTCCTGCGGAAGGCCATCCATATCGAAGACCACTCCTCGGGTCCGCTCGGCCAGTGATTCTTGGCCAAATTCATTTGCCTTAGTAGTCGAAGGGATCCAAGGAGAACAGATTTCTGCATTATTATCACCAGTTGTTCAAGTGTATTTTGATATGCTGGAATGTACCCCAATTTCCTTAATACGTTATCTTTTACGCCTCCCAAAACGCCAATTGTCAGGTCAATCAGTCGCACGGTATACTCCAGATAGAGCCACCGAAGTTCGCTAAGAAGATCTTGATATTTGGCTGCTTTCTTCCGTTTCGTTTATATCGATATTAATTACCGCAGAAGCAGAAAACTCTATTACAGACATGGTGTGATTTGTCTTATCAAGGAGAACGATGTCGCATTTATTCGCTTGTATTTGATGCCTGGTTGGGAACGCATAGTTTTAGTACATGCGACAGTTATCATTTTCCACTACTGCCTCAATGTTACCGGAAGCAAACGGCAGTATTGCTGTTTCATCGATGCCGTAGTAATGCCTGAGGTGATAGTAAAGTACCCAAAGAGCGTCATTATGCCGATGGATTTAGCTTCTGACAGCACGACTGGACAAGCTGACAATAAGTGCATAAGGGTTTCGAGTTGCTATCGACAAGCTCGATATGCGGTATTTAGAACGTTGGAAAATTGGCTTCGGTAGACCAATGTGTTTATCACCCCATCTTAACATGCTAGTAAAAACCCTTCGATTTTAGACTTAAGCTCGGCGGATTTCAAAAACCTAAACGTAAGCTTTCGAGATAGATCGATACTATCGATGTTTCTGTAATAGACTCCGTGCTGCGGCTAACTGATGTGATTTTCTAAAAGCATCCGTTGTTCAGCTTATAACTTCAGCTGTTACAGTTCTAGACTCCTGTCTTATGAGTGATTTGTCGTCATTAGAATCTATTTTAAATCTGCCACCGAATTTCTCTGCGGCTTGCTCGGCTGCCTTAAACAAAAATGCTCCAACATTGGCCATCTCATGTTCTCTTACTAACTGCAGCCGCGGATCCGTGCTTTTGGCAACCTGACAAGCAAGACTCAAAACCAAACGAGGAATCATACACTTCAAGCTTAAAAGACCGCGACCTCCCTAATGGCGTAAAAGGTATATGCGGGAGACTGATAAGCGGCAATGGATGCTGCGGTGAAGATGTATCATTCTCGTATGCTAACGTCCAGTTCGCGCAAATCTTCTCGCGTCCACTTAACTACTCCAAACGAATAAAGCAATACACGAACTGCTAGCATGTTCGTTGAAGCAACCTTATTCAATCCAGATAGTTCCATATTTTCCTTAAGCGTTGCCTGTAATTGCGTCTTAGCTCGGTCTTTACAGCTTTAACATGCTGAGTACGATTTTGGTATATACCTAAATATCGATACGTTTCGTTGTTACGTAGTGGGCGAAAAATAGCGCTGTCAGCAAATTCATCAGCCTCTAAATCACTTTAGCTCTAATAAATAAGTTTTTATACTGCTAAAAATACGCGTAAAAGTACATCTTTTGAATTGTGGGATGATCCGCTGTGGCTCTGAATGCCAAAATATGCTACTTATTAAAGTACAAAAGTATACGTCGTGTCACCTCAAAAAATCACATTAAAAATGTTTGCCAATGCGAGAAAAGTAGCCGGTCTAAAGCAGTGAGAACGCGAGATCGATGCGTCATCCTATCACGAAGATGCCTACATGCAGGTACTTGTTTTATCTTATCTTATTTGCGTGCTTTTAACTTATAAAAGTTTATTTAAAACCTTTGAGCTGGCACAAAAACCAAAAAAATATCTAACATCTTCTGTATTAAAGATATGCTCTATATTGGTTAATTTTTTACCACCACCCTTATAATTATACCCAAAAATTAACTTAAATCGATAGTGACACGTGTTGTTTTAAATAGGAATAAGAAAAAAATTTTAGTATCTTTTAATAAAACATTTTTTAGGGCCTCGCAAAAAATAATTTTTAACGACCACCCCAAAATACGCCCTCATAGTCTAAAATAATTCTAATGATTAAAACACACTTAATTTGATATATTTTTATAAATTTTAGGGCACCATAACGATAATTTTAATACTAAAAATAAAAGGCATGGTACTTTATTACCAAAAAGCAAAGAAAGCCAGTCAATGGCCAATGGAAAATTTAGAGAAAAGAAGTCAAAATGTTATTTTTTGACAGGTTATAACAACTCGAATTATATTTTATGGCATGCTTTTACTCATATCTGTATACCTAACTATTTCTAAACCAGAAATATATAAGACTCTTACTACTCAATATGTATTAACACATTGTTCTTGTTTAACAAGATTTATATTTTTGGTCGTACTACAAACTACAGTTATAACAATGGCTGTATGTATTGTATTCGTACCTTATGTATTGGTTTATTTGATTTTGGAATGGATTGTAGAAATAGAATTATTAAACTGCTTTATTACAAGCATGGGCCGAGTTCGGGAAGATGTTGCAAATAAATATTATCAGAAATATGTAGCTAGTAATTTAAAAAGGATTGCACAGAAGCACTGGAAAATTAGGCGGTAAGTTAAAAACAAAATCATTTATATTTGCTAAAAAAGTATCTACAGGTTCTAAAAAAAATATATTTAATAATAACCTTTATTTTACATTTTTAAGAACGATAAATACTAACTCATATTAATACAGGAAATAAAGCATTTCACCTTGCAATTTTTTGGTTCTGCATGGATCGACTTAAAATTTTAACAGAGGGTAAAAAATGGTCTAGGGAACAAAATCTATATTAAACCGAAGGGCGCCAAAACTCTGGGAGTGGTTGCCACACCCTAGAGGGTAGACATTTTTTAATACATTTTAACAAAGGAAATCGATTAAAACAGTAATTTCTAGCAAAAATATTCCTTATATTTTTTATATTACCTTTACTTCTCAAGTTATTTGCGATTAAAAGTAATAATTAAAAAAAAATTCACGTGTTTAATGGGGATTTCTTGACGAACTCGAAAATTATGCATTTTATTTAAAAAACTGTAAAAAGCAAAATTTGTGGTTCTGAAAAGACAAATTAAATATAATTTATTATAATTTTTCTACAACAAACACAAACCAAGATGCGGCTTGTTAATTGTTAGCTTTTTTCCTTAAATGTAAAATTTTATAGATTTTAAGTCAAATAACATGAAAATGCTGCATATTTTAAGGAAAACATGTAGTTTTAGTCCATAGTCTAAGTGTAAGTTTAGTAGTGTCTTGTGCCAAATAATTCCGTGCTTAATTTATTAATTAAATTAAAATCATTTAAAAAAAACTTGGCTTTGTTTTCAATGTCCTCCTTTTTGTTAGTGTTAGCACTAACTGGCACCGAATATTTAAAATAGATTTCTGTGATTAAGAGTTAATTTTAAATAATTATAATAGGTTTTTTGCTTAAAACCTAAACAAAATTTAAATTTTATCAAATCATGTCCCGCTCTTCGATGAAAAGCTGTCGCGTCTATGTTGCGCTACAGCTAATTAGGTTACAACTTACATTTAATTTTTTACCAGAAATTATAAAGAGTCTTTAGAGTCCAATATTAGCTACCTTAGAGTGCAAATTTCTGACCTCTTTAAATGCAACCCACCGTTAATTATTATAATTTTGGATTTTATAAACAAAAATAACATGATTTTCGTTTGTAAAATATTTAAGATTTTTGAATAGTTTATGACAAAAACAAAAGTACATTTTCGATAAAGGATATTATTTTAAAAAATAACGCATCTATTGATCTTCCTAAAAATATTATGTATCAATTAAAATTTGCTACATAAACGTTACAAATACATACAAAGAAGCTAGAGGTATAGTATTCAAAGGTCAATAATTCGGTTATTTTCTTCAAATAAACATAGCTATGTTACTTTTTTAAGGAAAGGAAAGAAAAATCCTAAATATCATAAAAATGTATGTATTATACGGGGTTTTCATTAACAAAAAAAACATACTTATGGTATGGATCTTTTTTGAAGCAGCCTGTTATTTATCATTTTTAACACTACACTAACACACCTATGCCTGTTAAAAAATATTTTTAAGAAATAATATCTATTTTGTTTTGAAGACCGAGGCGTTTGTGGTGGGCCACTCTGTATATACCTTTGTTTTGGTGTTTGACAGTTTGTACAAACATTGCGGTCCGATGCCGACGGTTGCATTTACCGGCAAAATAAGAAACTGCCAATGGTAACTAAAAAGTACTTTAAGTCTGCGGCGGCTTTTGTAAATTTTAATCGAGAACACCGCCGGAAGACGGATTTTCTTTTTGAATCTAACAATATTTTCGACAATTGTTAAACCAGTGCTCTACAAAAAAACCAAAAAATGTTACGTACTTTTTTAAAGTGTTTTTTTTTGTTTTAATCATAAAGGTTTAATTAGAATAGAAAAAAAATATTTTTAAAAACCAAAAATTGTAACAAAATTATTAAGCGCGTGAATTAAGATATCTTCTAGACCGTTAAAAACCTCTGTCTATATTTGCTTTATCAAAACACATGAAAATATTTTTTACAAAAAGACACCCCGTTAGTATGTAAAAAATAGGCGAATTTAAAAAAGGATTATTTGCTTTGTAAATGGGTATCAGTAAAATGTTTTAATACTTTTTTCTTACAATTTACAAAATATTTAACACAAATTAAAACTCCTTTTTAAATGTAATCGTTTTAGCTCTATTGGTTTGGGCATATTTCTCAATATAAATAATTTTTACTGTACAAACTGTTAGGTATCACTTAACCCATTTTCGAAAACGCAACACTTGATTACCCATTTTTTAAAGTTACAAATCATATATTTTGCTTGTGCTTGATGGGTAAATCATAATATCGATGGGTTTTTGACAAGACATCGAAAGCGACATTTGTCAAATTATACAGGAAACGATTTTTTGTTCTCATTGCGTTATTTTTAAAACAAAGTTGTTTTTTTTTGTATATACATTAGTGCTCGGATTTATTTTAGTTCTCAGTTTTTGTTTTAGTAATTTTTTATATTATTCTAGTAATTTTGCAGCTTTCGATATTTTGTCAATACATTTGCTGAAATGTTCCCATATTTATTTGTCGCTTAACATACGATAATATTATACGGTCAATAAGACTACAAAATTTACAAATACTACCGGATTTGGACTCTATTTTATCGGTTTAGTCGGCAACAAGGTATGGAACGATCTTTAGGTTGACGCATATAACGGTATCTGGGACAAATATAGACCTAAAATTATTCGTTTAACGATCCTTATTCAAAAATTTACTTTAACGGTAAAAATATACGGTACTAAAAGTTCTAACCCAGAAACTCGATGAGAGCGACCTTAAATTACGCGGAAAAGGGGTGTCTCGTCAATATTTAGTTCGCACATGCGCAGTACGATTTCTATGCAGAGCAGTTTTTTAAGATCCCCTCACCAGGACGGCATTTCCCAAGATATACAAATGTTATAGTTAAAATTGTCAAACTTACAACTATAATTTCCGCGGTTTTGGTTAACTTTAAGCCGTAACCTTAGTGCGTTAGGTAGGTTCAATGAATATTATATCTACCATTCTTTACACTTGGATGGCTTTTTTTTGTTAATACAATATACAGGGCGTTAAATAAAAAAATATTATTTTTGAATTAAATTCTTGAAGATAGCCATATAATAGTACTGTGTAGCATATTATAAGCAACAGTTTGACATAAAAATATAATTTTTCGAAATTATGTCGCTTACGATGTTTTGTCAAAAACGGATTGATATTTTGGGTACATCTATTTATTGTGTGTGATAAAAAATACAATTAAATAATATACAGAGTGGGACCTAAGTAATGGGCCAAAATTCAACTGGAGCATTGTAAAGTTAAAATATTGCTATTTAACTAAACTTACCTCTGTGCAAAAGTTGATATTAACTTAGATATAGGAAGTCAAAGTTAAACAAAAATATTTTAAAATTAATGTAATTATACTGGACGTTAATTTTGAATCACTCATCATTTAAAAAAATGATTAAAATTTTAAAAACTTGTTCCGGGCTATTACTTTCAACTGAATGCTACCAAAATATGTTAATGAATACATAAATTTGAATAGTTGATTTCTACTAGCTTGCTTAAGAAATTTTTACTTTTTAAAAACAACGTATTAGCCATTACTATAACTACCCTATTATGAACGAAATATTAAATGTATTTATTCATATACTTTTGGTTGGATTAAACTACTTAAATAAAAATATCCTGGACATGGTCGTTCAAAGCCATTCTTTCCTAATATACCTTTTTTTACGTAGAAAACATAGGAAAATTTTCGGGTTTACCTAGATGGTATATACAGAATAGCACAAAAAAACTAACCGTAGTTATAAAATAGCTCAAGTCAAAAAATCCTAGATACTCAATTTTCAAAACGTATTAAATATTTTAATAAAATTGTTTAAAGTTTGACATGCTGTATGTGAGTTAATAATAACTTTTTAACTAAGGTCAGATTAGTTAATCCGCAAAATTTTATCATACCAATTTTCTAGTTGAATTTAAGCCCATTACTTTAGGACCACTCTGTATAAATTTATAAATTTTTTAACACTTTAAACTGATGCAATTTTTTGTATGTAGGTTGAATATTGTTTTTGGGGTTTTAAATAGATAAAATAAACGTTTGCTGTAATGATTTATTTTAATTTTGAAACCTTGATCGGAAATGGGTTAAGCAAGCAGAACCACAGATTCTTAAAAATCAAAAATTTCAAATATATGTGCTTTACTGTGACATTATTCTAGGTAACTTAAAATTCCAATTTGCGATAAATTTTATATCGTCCGAAATGATGAGAACCCATAATAAATACACACTTATTATATATACATCCTTTTATTTCTAATTCTGGGAAGATTTCAGTATAGTAACGTATTATTTGGTCCAAAAACGTCATTATTAATCAAGATTTTTAAAGTTAGCAAATAGTAAAAAAAAGTAATTTTTTGAAATAAAATAATAAACGCCTTTTATGCAATTTTATATTTTATTATAAACAAACATCTCCTTCAGAAGCTAGCATGCTTCTCTACACTATTTTACTATAATATTAATTTAAGGGATATTGCATATTGGTACGCATATTTGGTCAAAAAATGCATATTACTGCTTATTTTATCATTTAACAAAGCATATATATGAGCATATTTTTGTTAAATTCGAGTGCATATATTCCGCCCTTTACTTATGACACTATTGTAGGTTTTTAGTAGATCCGACTGGATTTTTGGTGGCCAAATACAGAAGCTTATTAATTTCTTTTCTTACGGTTCAGCTAGCCAAGACCTTAACCAGCAGAACTACTTCAATATTACTCGACCACAAAACATTCCTTAGTAAAACCCGAGAAGAAACATAACGAGAAGCGATAGCTAGGCCTCCCGCCAAAATCGTTTATCTATAGAGCATGCGCGAACCAAGTTGTGTTTCCGTCAAACATATCAGCTGTTTTCCCTTACCACTTTAGTTAGCAGGCTTATGTGCTGCGGATGTGTTGATCGAGTTAAAATCCGTTGTTGCGTAGTGTGCTAATTTTGAAAATTAGTTTGAGAGCGTAGTTGTGAAGAAATTTTGAAATTTGTATACCTATCCTAAATATAGTATATTTTCTAAACTATTATCATGTCAGGATATCATTGTGCTTACCGCAGTGGCCCATCTAAAACAAAAGAAGGAATAAGTCTTTTTCTTTTCTCAGGGACCATTTTTGGTATGTATAAACATGATCGTCTAATAATTACTCATATACAACAGAATACCACATAATGTCTGAAGTTAAATCAAGAAACGTTTGTTGTTATTGATTTGCAGAAAGGAATAGGTGACTTAAAAAGCAAAAAAGCTTGGTTTATGCAGAAAAAATTAAATTTGGTTTTAGCTATTAATTTTAACTTTAGCCTCAATATTTTCATGGGTTTATGCAGGTAGATCGTAATTTAATTTTAATCTAGAAAAATGCTCTTCAGAAATTGAAGCCTTTTGGAAATTTGATCTTGTATTTGATACTGTACTTAAAACTTAGCTTTAATAATAAATAAACGTTGAAAATTGGAATGATTTCTTCAAAGCGTCAAAATTTAAAAACCACATAACCTACAATTTTCCTCAACTTAAAGCTTGGTTTATTCAGAAGAACTTAAATTTAGTATTAGTATTGGCTTTAACTTTAGCCTGAAATTTGTTCAAGAGTTTATGCATATAGATCATAATTTAATTTTAATCTGGAATAATACTCTTCAAAAATTTAAGCCTTTTGGAAATTAGTTTCTGTGTTCGACACTTTTCTTTAAATTTGGCTTCAAAAATGCATAAATGTTAAAAGTTAAATGTTTTTCTTTAAAGCGTTAAGATTGTAAAACCACATAACCTCACAATTTTCTTTAACTTTATTCTAGAGAAAATTTTAAATTTACAGAAATTGTAGGTCATTTCTTAATACCAATTTTAATGTTAAGCTTTTGCGCACCCTGCACAAAAACTCAAAATTTTCTCTTCGTGAGTCATATTTCTTTTACAAGCATTTTTTTAAAATCAAAAATGACTTTTTGCCAAAACATTATTTTTTTCTGTGCATTTGTGCTCCTGTAAACCCCATATCCGTGAAGTCTGTAGTAAATTTTTAGGCTTCCTCTTGCCTATCCTATTGCACTTGCTTTAAGAAAAAATACATTTTGCGTTATCTATTATGCATTCACTTGGACTCCTATACCATTAAGCACAATATTTCGTAGCCAATAGAAAAAAAACATAAATAATTAAGTAATATGAAGAAATAAAAAAAAACAAGTACATTAGGCTTCGGACTAAACAACTTCGCAGTAGTAAAGTATCACCGGTCCTGGCCAAAAGAAGATTGAAGATCTACGAAGACAATGCTCTTCCCCCTCCCTTAATCATCATACCCATATAGACCACCTAAATCCCTTCCCTTCGTCATGCGCATATAGACCTCCTAAATCCCCTCTCTTTACCACGCCCCATATAGATTACTGCGCTCGCTTAAATCCCCTCTCTGCACCACGCCCCATCTGTACCAGTACGCTCCTACTCTAGTTCCCACCTTCTCATTACCAGTACTACACACCTAAATAACAGTGGAGAATCATATTTATCTTTAGTTATGTATCCTAAGTGGTTTCGTATACATCGATTAAGATTTAGTTGCAAATCCATAAGTCGTTGTTTCGTGTGTAAAAAAATAGTAAAAGTAGTGCATGCATACAATACTGTAATTATTGTTGCCAGTTAAGACCAGTAAAAACTGTGGAGGAATGTGTGAATTATTGTTTAAGGATTGTAAAACAAAGTGATGTCAAAAAATAAAATTTTAAATAAGGTTACTGAACTTCAAAATTGTTTTATCAATTTATACTGTAGACTTTTAAAATTTGAACATAAAAGTGATAATGATGCAGCGCTATTAGAACTTTATGAGGACGCCATTATTTTGTGTGGTAAACTTTTAAATGAAACCATAACTGTAAAACATTTTAATAATCATTTACACGTAATAAATTTGGGATTGGAGGCAAATACGTATGCAATTTTATTAGAAAAGGAAGGTTTACTCGCAGAAGAATAATGTATATATGTGGTGATTGTGATAAAACGTTTTCCAATCTTTCAAATCTTGGTAGACATAGAAAAGAATCTTGTAAATATAGAATATTAAATAATAAACATCAGTGTAATGATTGTGGTAAAAGTTATACATCAAAAACTAACCTTTATAGACATAAGAGAGAATCGTGTTTATCTCGGAAAAGGAAAGCCAGTGAGCAACTGACCAATGAAGAAGACAAGAAACGGAAAATAGAAGACAGTGAAAAAAAAATTCCAAGACTGATTCTATCAAGGTGCAAAGAGTGTAATACGTGGGTTAAAAAAATAACCTCAGTTCGCATTTACGCTCAAACCATCATAAAAATGAGGTAATTAAAAACTATGGTGACAATGTTAAAATAATATCATCAGCATTTAAAAATAGGATTGTTACTCTTAGGTTACTTCCATCTCAAAATTATGTTGACATAAATGACTTTTTAGTGATATTAAAGAAAAGTTTTTAGAGTTGATTTCAGAACTGGTACTTAAACATAAACTTCTGAAAATTAATGTTGAATTATTTGGGCAATATATTTTGCAAACAAAGGAAACAGTGGAAACTAAATCCTTTAATACAAAGAACAAAGTTATAACCTTAACCACAGATTTGGAGAAAATTTATAACACATTTTTTAATGAGATCAAAGAAAAAGCATCAATATTTGCTGAAAATGGGTCAGGATGGGCCTTGAAAACAATTTTACATTTGGAAGTTAATGTTAATAAATATAATCCAATGAAAGCTTCTTCTTATATTCCTCTACCAAAACAAATTGCAAATAAAAAGGCGATAATTAATGTCAAGAACAAGGATAATTGCTGTTTTGCATGGAGTGTTATGAGTGCATTATATCCTGCTCAAAAACACTCTGATTTGACAAGTTCCTACCCAAACTTCGTTGACTTTCTCAAGTTTGATGGAATAGAGTTCCCTGTGTCACTTAGAGATATTAAAAGATTTGAAGAGCTAAATCAAATATCAATAAATGTTTATGGTTTAGATACGGTGTATGAAGAAAATAAGTTAAAATATGAGGTTGTGGGTCCCCTTTATTATAGTGATTATAATTGCATATTTCATGTAAACTTATTGTTAATTACTGAAGGTACTAATAACCATTATTGTTGGATTAAGGACATGTCTAAACTATTATCATCACAAATTAATAAAGATGAGCATAAAAAGTATTTCTGTGATGGATGTTTAATTTATTTTAATTCTAAGGAAAAAATTAAACTACATCAATTAAATGATTGTAATCACGTATATTCAAAATTGCCTACAAATGAAATTAAAATTAATAAATTTGGTAAATGCATTCCCGAGAATATACTTCAATTTGAGAATTTTCAGAGACAATTAAAAGTTCCATTTGTCATATATGCAGATTTTGAGTGCTTTTTAAAACCCTTGCAATATGAACAGCCAGACAATGATCAATATTCTTATACTTTGGATACGTTTAAACATGAACCATTTGCTTTTTCTTATTTCATTAAATGCTCATATGATGATTCATTATCAGTATTGGACTCTTATTTTGGAGTTGATGCAGCCGATGAATTTTGTAAAAGAATTGAAGGACACGTTCACCGAATTTATAATGATTATTTAAAACATATTGTGCCTATGATTCCCTTAACAAATGAAGAAAAAATATCATTTAAAAATAGTACTCATTGTCATATTTGTGATGAAAAGTTTGAAATTGGAGATAAAAAGGTAAAGGATCACTGTCATTTAACTGGTAAATTTAAATCTGCTGCTCATAGTATATGTAACCTAAATTTTAAAATTCCATATTTTATTCCTTTGTTTTTTCATAATTTAAGTGGCTACGACTCTCACCTTTTTATAAAACAACTTTGTTGTGAGGAGGATCAAATAGACGTTATTGCACAAACTAAAGAAAAATATGTTTCATTTACAAAATCAATTTTAGTAGATAAAATAAAGGAAAAAGATAAAGAGAGATCACTGTTTATTAAATTAAGATTTTTGGACTCGTTTCGTTTCGTAGGATCCTCCTTGGAAAAACTTGGAGAAAGTCTGGAAGTTAATCAATGTATAGAAATTAAAAAGAATTTTCAAAATAATGAGCAATTTAATGAAATTAGAAAAAAGGTGTATATCCCTATTCTTATGTAGATTCAATGGATAAATTATATGAGACCCAACTTCCAAGTATCGACCATTTTTATGATAAACTTAGAGATGAACCCTTGGACCCCTCTGATTACAATAGAGCTAGCCAAGTATGGAATTTGTTTAATTGTAAAAATTTAATGGACTATACAAAAATTTATTTAATATCTGACGTACTTATCTTAACAGATTTTTTGAGGCATTTCGAAATGTTTCGTTAAATATTTATAAGCTAGATCCAGCACAATACTTCACATTACCTGGTTTGAGTTGGGATGCATTTTTACGACAGACAAAAGTTAAATTAGAATTATTGACGGATATTGATATGCTTCATTTTTTAAAAATAACATTAGAGGAGGTATATGTCATTGTAGCGTCCGAAAATCAGAAGCTAATAATCCCTTTCTTAAAAATTTTGATTCAACTAAGCCAAAGTCATATATAATGTATTTGGACGCTACAAATTTGTACGGTCATAGCATGAGTCAATGTCTTCCAATAAGTGATTTTAATTGGATGACAAGGGAGGAAATAAATTCTCTAGATGTATTGTCTGTGTCTGATGATAATGAATATGGTTATGTATTGGAAGTTGATATAAATTATCCATCTAACTTACATGAAAAACACAATGAATTACCATTCTTAGCAGAAAATATATGTCCTCCCGATTCCAAGCAGTCAAAGTTAATTTGTAATTTAAATCATAAAGAAAAATACGTTATTCATTACCGAAATTTAAAACAAGCAATTAAAAGTGGCTTAAAATTAGTATATATTCATAGAGCTATTAAATTTAAACAATCGTCATTTTTAAAACCATATATCGACTTAAATACTGAAATGAGAAATAAATCTAAAAATAAGCTAGAAAAAGATACATATAAATTATTTAATAATGCAATTTATGGTAAATCCCTTGAAAATATAGATAAAAGGGTTGATATAAGGTTATTGACTCATTGGAAAAATATTAAACAAAAGCAAGGAGCTGAATCATTAATTGCTAAACCGAATTTTAAAAATTCTTTGGTTTTCACAGAATCTCTTGTTGCAATACAATTAGAGAGAGTAAAAGTAAATTATAATAAACCCGTCTATATTGGTTTCTCTGTCTTGGAATTGTCAAAAACCGTAATTTATGATTTTTATTACAATTTTATTAAAAGCAAATATGGGGAAAATGCAATTTTATTGTATACTGATACAGATAGCTTAGTTTTGGAGGTAAAAACAGAAAATTTTTACCAAGATATGCAGGAAAATTTAGATAAATTTGATACGTCTAATTTCTCTGAAGACAATATTCACAAAATTACTAAAAATAAATCTATACTGGGTAAAATGAAAGATGAATTTTATGGTGAAGTCATTTCAAGTTTTTATGGAACAGGTGCAAAAGCATATTGCGTTAATTTAGAAAATAAATCAGAGAAAAAAGCAAAAGGTGTTAAAAAATATGTAATTAATAATTCAATTACAAAACAAGATTATAAAGACGTAGTTGAAAATTGTGAAACCAAATTTAAAAAAATGAATGTTTTTCAATCAGTTTTACATGATATTTACACTAAATTAAAAAATAAGGTTGCATTATCTCCTAAAGACGATAAGCGCTTTATAATTCCAGAATCTTTTAGAACCTTGGCTTGGGGGCACAAACATATAGATATTATAAAAAACAACGAAATTCATGAAGATGCTGATGTCAATGACATGAGTTCATATTCTTAAAAATTTAGTTCATAACGAATATAAAGCACGTCGACAATGAAAATAGTATCATTGCAAAGATGTTGGTGCTACCAATAGGAGTTTTGTTTTTATTTGCATTTGTTAATAATAATTTATTTATTCAAGTTGATCCTCATGTTCGCGAAGCATTTATATGCTTATCACAAAATAATGCAGATAATGATACTTGGCCCATAGCATGGAAGAGAATGAATTTAAATAATGAAGTATATTCTTTTAAAATAAACGACACTTTAATAAAGGAATCTTCCGTTCTAAAGTATAAGTTAAGATTGTATTATGTTAATAGAACATTTGTGCAGACTGAAAAATGGATTGAATTAATTAAAAACCTAAAGAGTGTAATACTGGTCTTGTAATATTTCTTACTACCTTTGTAATATTTTAGTATATGTATGTTAAGCTTTACCTTATTTAATGTTTATTGGAATTATAAATAAAAAAATATATATACTGATAATTTGTTTTATTAATAACAATTTTTATAATTAAATAATAATTTTACATTTGCTAATGCACAATGCCATGGATTAATATTTTTATGAAAATAGCATTCAGGTATTTTTTAAACTTGCTAAGTTTAGGCTCACAACCAACAGGAATCGCTAAAATGTTCTCATCTTTAAAAAATCTTTTTAAAAATTTGGTCTTTTCATTTCCTTTGATACAGAATTTTGGTTTCTTGTATGTTTCTCCATAAACTCTTCCTGAAATTAATTCAAGTTTCATTCAAATCAATATTTCCACTCTCCCAATCCATTCCATGATAATCTTCACTCCAACTGACTATTTTACAATCACTCTCAGTTTAACATGTTCTATTCGTAAGTAGGTGGTTTAAACAAGGAAAACACGAAGAACGGATGCCATCATAAATTGCTAGTTCTTTTTGGGACGAGTCCAAAAGAACAGAAGAAGATCACAACAGATATGTCGATAAATATTCTGTGGTTCAGGAATCACACATGATTGGTTGAAATCAAGTGTTTTTTAAAAGCGTATTACCCTTATTTATATAACAATCTTTTTTAAAACTCAAGAATTATGTGATTTATCCATGCCTAACCATTTTACATATACTTTATTTCCCTTTCGCCTGTAATACTCTTTCAACTAGATAAACATTTGGATGTTTAACTTTTAAAAGCTCCTCTTCATAAAATCTACCCTTAATATCTTCATTTCTTTCATCTTTTCAAAAATACGTAGTGGGATTGCTTAACTTTACTTCTTTAATTCGAAAAATTTCATTTGACCAGTTTGGAGTGTATCCCTTTTGAAAAGCTTCTCTGTATTTACTAATTCTTACAAAATCGTTTGGTTTAAATTTTTGCTATATGAGGATCTACAGTTTTAAACGTAAATAGGTATTCTTCCAAACCATATTTTCATTTTTTCATTAATATCTATTGGTTTTAATCCCGTTGTTCTATGCTTAGTGTTATTATATTTAAACACGATATCTTTTAAAATAGACAACAGGAGCACTTATTAATTTCCTTGTAAGCTAAATTGTTTCCACATAAGATTTTTTAAAGTTCTATTAACTCTTTCCCACAAAACTCGCCTTTCTAAATTTGAAAAGAGATTGCTGTAAATGGTTAGTCGTTTGTGATCCCGCATTAATTTTTTAAAGTCTTTATTATAAGAGTCTTTACCCCCAAATCAGATTGAATATTAGTTGGAAGAGTTTTTGGTTCATCCAAAATATGTTTCATGGCATTGGTTACTTCTTTGGCAGTTTTGGTTTTTAGTGGATAGGTCCATACATGGCCCCGGAGAATGTTGTTTATTATCACTACTGGCATATATCGATAACCTTTATTAAATTTTGCATAAGGTTGCATTTCTCAACTAAATCAATTTGCCGCACGTCATTCAATCCCTTAATTATTACAGCATGGCGTCGACTTATAATTTCTCCTTGCAGGCTTATCAGGAGATTCCCAGAAACAGCATCTTCTCTTTTACCGGTTTGCTGCTGTATTACACAACTGTTTGTTTTTCAATCTCAACAGGAGCATTTTATTAATAATTCACCATAGGGCTCTTCTAAGAGACTTGCATCAAGTTTTTTTCTATCGGCTGAATTTGTCATCGTCAAATTTCAACTCATATCCTTCTGGGTTTTTGCTTCGAACCCATTAACTTTTTAAAATATAACGTCTTTTTTTTTTGGTATTTCTGCCTTTATTATGATTGCAGATTTTGGTGGAAGAATTTATATTTAATTCTGTTTGTCCTTGTAGTAACTCAAAGCGGTGGCTAACTGATTATTAAGCAGGCCCCAACAAATGGTAAAAACTAGAATTATAGTATAATTTGACATTACTCAGAGTCGATAATTTTTAAAATCTTAATATCATCACCACTTAACGTAAAATTAGAGGTATTATCTCTTCCTAATATATGCGATCCAAATTTGTTAATAGACATGGTGATAGCTAAGAACACAATAAAAAATAATTTCTTTACATGCACTATTTATTTAATTATTTTTGCCTCCCTGCAATTCTTCTAAGATTGAAATAATCTCATTTTGGTGACCAGTGTGACCAGCCATTTGAGATGATACCAACAATTTTAATCTGTCTACTATCTCATTAATATTATCAAAATAAACGAAATCAACTTTTTTCGTGATAAATTCAGCATTGCTCCTGAACCACTTTTCGTAGCATGTCTGGTTTGTGGTCTTTGCGGTGGTCTTTGCACAGCTCTTGATGTACTAGGTGTTGTTAGTCTATAGTCTGGTTCTTTTGAAAGGGATGACGTTTTAAATATACCTTTTTTTAATAAATAAGGTTTTATTATTGTCAAATATTTAACATCCGTTGATCCTTGAATTTGACTATTTGGATCAAAATTCCTCCTATAAGCATTTGTCCTTTTTAGAATATCCATATAGTCATCCAAATCTTTTTGTTTATATCCTACAGGATCCTTTTTAAATAAAAGTTCATACAAGCCTGTGGTTCCTGCATAGGTTACATTTCCGACCTTGAAATTTTTACCAACAAAATCTACCAGAGAATTCCCAACCCTAAACTTTTCGGTTTCCAAATCGTGTTTAATCCCATATCTGTGATCAAACCTATCTTCATTATCCTTTATTGAAGCATCGATATAATATCTTACCAAAGGATCAAAATTTTCTAGATATTCTTTATAACCGGGGCCTCTTGTTAAATTTAATGTTTGTTCTCTAATTTCTTGGATGGAAGGTTCTTGAACTGTAGGTTCAATAGTGGTATCACTGCTTGGAGTTTCTCCAAAATTAAATACTTCATCATCTTGCATAAAGCTTGGTAGTTGTGAAGGAAGATATTTTTCATAAATATTTGATTTTCTGGGTACATCTTTAGGAGTGGAAAATGAAAAAGTTTTCTTCTGAGGAGATTGTAAAGAATGGTGTTCTTGCTTAACTATGGGTTCAGTTTTAATGGTCTTAATCAAATCATGTAAGGGTTCAGTAATTGGTTTAAGTTCTCTTTCCATACGAGTTTGTCTTTGAGATATATCTGATTTTAAAGCATTGTATTTTTGTTTTAAAATCCTTCTAGTTTTTACCAATTCTTTAGCAATTTTTTCATCCATCTTAACAAAATAAAGTTATATTTTATACTACGAAAATAATATGTCAGTATATATTTATATACTATAAAACAAAATTATCAAAGCCTTTTCTATACCGTCCATCGCTAAGTGAACAATCTTTGTCAATCACAACAAAGTCGTAATTTTTTTGCCAACAGGTGGAACATAATTCTTTAAATTGTTGAAATGTCATATCATTATTTACATGATCATGCGTATATAGCTGCTTTAAGTTTGTAGAATCTTGGCCCGAAAAGAATTATGAGCTTAAGTTAGCGCATTATCTCATTAGTTGTTTGGGAATAAGGAGGAATAGAAGTTTGACATAAGTAGAAACAGTCTGTGTTTTTATGTCGACAGACAAAGAGAAAGAAATAGCCGTACTCTAATTACATTTTGTTCTCAACTAAACAATATCATCGAATATTATAAGGGAGTTTGGTTTAGTGTTATTTGGCCCAAAATATGTTCACCATTGGAAGGGTTCAAGGTAAAGATATTTCTTTAATTGGTTTAAAGATGTTTCTTTAAAAATTCATATTTTGATTGGTATAAAGGATTTCCGAATAAACTTATATATATTTTCGAGACCTTAGTCCATTGTATATCCGTAATTAAAGAAATCATTTACATTTGTTTTGCCACATCCCGAAGGCCCAACTATTAAGCAACGTTTGCAACTTCCACCAAATAACTTTCCATGTTTTCGGTATTCGTTTTTGCTAGAAGTTCAAAATTTTTAATAGGTACAATGACAGGTTTTTGCTTTTCAAGCTTCATTCTTTGAACATTACTATTTAAATAAGAACATATTTAATTTGTGGCTCATTATATATATATATATACTTATATAATGGTTACACGAAAGTACTTCCAAGCATTTATCGAAAGAAAGTTGAAACGGTAGAGGTTTTTGTAAACAAAGTAATAAATAAGTTGCCGATAGGGCTTCATATTCCGTCTTATAACTTTTGCTGGATCGAGGTTCGTAGATTAGGCAAAAGACTTGCTCGCGGGGATAAGGGAATAAATCCATTAGACGAAGACCTGCAAAGAGCACGATATTGCATATTCTAATTTTTCTGATTTAAAAATAGGCACGAAGCTGACAAGGTTCTGGCCAAAGAAGCATTGAGTCAGATTGAAGGCTATCGTGATTCCCACTGTAGGTGAAAAGTTATCATCACTAGCAGTAGGCGGAGTTATGGCGGCAAAAACTAAATTAGGTATGGAATGCGTAAAAGAAACTAAGACAAAAGAAGAGAGGTGGTCAGATTTCATTTACCGATGCTGTTAAAAAAGCACGAAAGGCGCTTAGTGGGAAAAAATTTGATAATTTAAAAAAAGCTGCAAAAAGGTTGCCTTGTTACATCGATAATGAAACCAAAATTCAAGGTTCAATGAACCCAGACAAAGAATCATTCAATACCGAAAACTGGAGGGTTTCTCCCACTTAATACCAATATTTGCTGGATTATCTGCTTTAGGTACTTTAGCTGGAGCTTCCGCTGGAATTGCTAGTGCGGTAAATAAGGCTAAAAATGCGCAAAAGCAGTTAGAAGAACAAACAAGACATAATAAAGTAATGGAAAAAGTTTCGCTGGGAAGAGGTCTCTATCTTCAACCATATAAAAAGGGATGTGGTTTATATCTGAAACCGTATTCAAAAAACTGCTAAGAATGCTACCTAATCGACCTCTAACTAATATAGATTTATTAAAAATATATTAAATTTCTAAAAATACCACACTTTAGGGGAGTTTTTATGAGAGATAACTTACCGAAAAAAATTAGAAAACATGAAACTGGAATTGTTAATTTAGATAAAATTGAAGGAAAGGGCACTCATTGGGTTGCATATATAAAAAATAACAAAGATATAAATTACTTTGATAGTTTCGGTAACTTAAGACCTCCTAACGAACTTATATCTTATTTTCATAGCGATGGTAGCAGAAACAATGTAAAATACAATTATGATAAGGTTCAATCCTTTAATTCATTTAAATGTGGTCATTTAAAGTTTAAAATTCCTTTATAATACAGTGTAAAGGAAAAAATCTCTTATTCTTATAATGTCATTTACTATTACTCTTCGGGGAATTCTGCCATTTTAAAGTCTGAATTTCATCCTCCAATATATTTAGATGAAAATGTTAACTACGTTGTTGGTCTCACAAACTTTGAAACCTTTAACGCAATACCGAATATTGATGAAAGCAATAATAAGGTGTTTTTTGAGAATAATGAGAGCGTAACAATTCCACCAGGTAGTTACGAAATAGATGACATTAATAAATTTTTACAATCTGAGTTTCAGAAGAGAAATCATTCAGTTCATTTGTATGCTAATAATAATACACTTAAATCAGTAATTAAGACGGATACGGATATTTTTTAAGAATGGAAGTATAGGGAAAATTTTAGGTTTTAAAAACGGAACCATTTCGGGTGATGGCAAACCAAAATGTCTGACAATCCAGCTGAAATTATAAAAGTCAATTCTTTATGTGATTGATTGCAGTATTGCCTAGAAGGTTCCTATCTTAACGGAAAGCCAGTTCATTTAACTCCACCAATTTTTCCTACAGCGTTAGATCCCGAGAATATAAAATACAATAGAAGGTCCACTAAATATTATGTGTATTTCCAGTGATAAGTAGGGATATTCAATAACATTACCATAAAGACGTTCGAATCCATTTAGATTTGGTTGATTTTCGAGGCGAAGACTGTCAACAGTAAAGGCTTCATATAAAAGAGGTATAATGGGTTGCACTGTACAAGCTGGTAAAACCTGTTCGACGAAAGTAAATTAAACTATATAAGAAGAATAACCCTAATAAAAAAAAGATTAGTAGGGGGCCAAACCCGCAACAGATAACATCTCAGAATAAGAATTCCTTAAATCTCTGGGTTTAACAGTATTAGTATAGAATGGACATACTAAATGTAACACAAGATCTTCTTATAGACAATTCAATAGTTCATTCAGAATATCACGCCTATGACCCTTATTTACCCACAAAATTAGGAAACAATGATCAAATAACAATTCCTTTGGTAGAAACTGAAAAAATACACTCTTCCTTGCGAAAGCTTTTTAAACATTGAAGGCAAATTAACAAAAGAAGATGGGACTGTAAGTCAAACATTGAAACTGATTAACAACGGAATAGCATTTCTCTTTAAAGAAATTCGTTACGAAATAAATGGTGTAACTATAGATTCCGTAAGAGATGTTGGGTTTAACTTCAACAATAAAGGGATATTTATCTTATAATAAAGATGAACGTAATAAGCTAAAAATGCTGGTTGGTTTCCTTTAGAAACATCCGAAGTTGGCTGGACTCCTACCAACTTATAGGAACTTTTTATTAATGTCTGCAATTCCACTTAAGTTTTTAATGGGTTTTTTGAAGACTATAAGAAAATAATGGTACATGCCTTAGGCAGGAACTTATTTTAGTACGAGGATGACCAATTTCAGATAAAAGTGCCACAATTATTACTGTTGGAGCAGGGAATCCCCGAAAATTGAACTGACAAGACTCCACTTGGAATGTCACTCTCACGTTTCTGTGGCAATACCGCAAGAAAACTAGCTTTAACAAAAAATAATTAATAAAAACAGCGATATCTTAATTGCCTTTGTGGAGTTGGGAGTTATTTGAGAGAATCCAGAATTATTAGAAACAAAATCGACATAACTGGCCCGACAAAACATCAACTAGAATAAACACCCGCACGTCGTGTTGCTGTATGTTTTCAAAAAGATGCTAGAGGACGAAAGCCACAGCGGATATGAGGCAAGTTTGTAGCCGGCGAAGTTAAAGAGAAATGTAAGAATTCATTTAGGGTCCTGAGTAGTATCCTATAGTGACCTATTTTTCGATTTTAGGTAGGTCAAGTATGCTACTTTATACAGTGAAATGTATTCTGAAGATTTCAGAAGGCCTCACTATGAGTTTAACTCCAGAACCAATTTTCTCCCAAAGAATTTAGGGATATTGCACCAATTCCACTTGCTATTGACTGTTCTCACTCAAAAGAATCTGCTTGAAACTGGAGAGCTGTTGCTTAATGAGAATAGAATTTGAGTTACATGAAGATATAAATGATAAGTATTCAGCTTATTGTCTTGTGTTACATGACAAAATATTTACCTATAATACTTTAACTAAGAATGTTAGACAAATTTAATGCGCATGTTTGGTTTTTCATATAAATTAACAACCTGTGTATGTCTTTATGGCGACTATGAATTCAGAACTAGAAGTACGTCTATCTTCTTTTCTAAAAACTTGAAGAAATTAAAACAACAAATAAAAGACTATTCTGATAAAAAGTATGTGTTTAAAAACTTCTCCTCTTTAAAATTATGAATTTATTAGTAATCGACGTCCAAGGATTCAGGTTAGAAAACAACAGATTTTTACCAAAGGAACTAGCTGCATATAACGGTGAAAAAATATGTCATTATGTCTTTAAGTCACCCTTTGACATTAGACATCTTCCACCACATTTCTACAAGCAAGCAAATTGGCTTATGAAGAATCACCACTGCATTTCTTGGAATGAAGGATTTACTCCAGTACACAAATTTTCTAAAATCATCCAAAACTTAACGGAAAAGGTAGACAATGTTTATGTGAAAGGGAGAGAAAAGGTGGAGTATATAAAAAAGTACTCACTAAAGCCTGTTGTGGAACTGAATGAAGACCCAGCTTTACAAAAGAAGAGCCTCAGTGTTTTTATCACACTATATCTCCATGTTTTTGTTCACTTAACAATGTATACCATTTATACAATAATTATCTAATGACTGAATAAAAAACATATAAAAAATTAATTTGTTTTATTTTAAATTATATATTACAGTTAGTTTTAAATATTATACTACAGTAAGATCTTCAAATACATCCATCCTAATTTCAGATGGTACAAATTTGATAACTTCGCTTAAATATTCTTCAAAATTCAGTTCTTTCATTTTGTAAAGAAATGTTCTGATATCAGATGTATGAAGGTAAATGTTGCAGGCTTCAAGAGCCTCCCCATATGTTTTTGCATCATTCAATGCATCTTCTGAGTCCTCATTTAAAGCAAAAATTTCTAAATCACAAAAATTTTGCGCCAAGTTTTCAACAGCGGTTGTTAAGTTGTATGCTGGTCTAAATAAATGATACATTATGACTGATGATTTTAAACAGAATTTTACTATTAAATATCAAATAGTTAGGATGGGAGGGGGAGTAAAACAGGAGGTTTAAATATTAGTTTTTATTTTCGATACAAGATTTTACAAATTGATTGCATGCAAAATATTCTACATCCTCGATAATACATTCAGGATAAAAGTTGACTAATTCTAAAATACAACAAATATTTGGGCTTGCAGAATTTTCTAAAGGAGAAATAACATTGTATACATTTTTAATAATGTCTCCATTTTTAAGTGACAAGCCACTAATAAGTACATTGTAATATCTGCCAAATTCCTGCGATTTTAACATATCAAAACGATACTTTATTAGGTTAGTTAACTTTATGAGTTCGTTTATGGTTTCACCTGCCAAATAGATCTCATTTGCAGCTTCCTGTGTTATTTTAATAATCCGTGATTCACCCATTCGCATAAAATGAACAAAGTAGCCGTTTCCCTTTACTGGTAGCCATTCATCTTTATTAGTAGAATAAATATAGTTCATCAGCACCCCCTGATTATTTAAGAAAGAAGACCATTCTTCCTCATTGAAAAGCACAATTTGATTGTATTTAAATCCTCCAAGCTTGATTACAGGCTCATATCTTCTTTGAAGAGCATATCCAATGCTAACCCACTTTGATTTTGACTTGTTCAAGTAGTATACAGTTTCATTTAAGAGTAGACCAAATCTATCGGTGGATGTATTCATTGTGGTAATAAATGTTCAAGCTTGTGTTTCTTTGCTTAAATAATGGATTGGTACTAGGAGGGGGTGAAGGAAGGGGTGGGATATGAAGTACTCCTTCTAAGGTTATGAGAAGGAGGAGCTACTCTCATATATCCACTACTATCCACTACTATGTATTTTTAGTCTTTGGTAGGAGGGAGGTAAGAGAACTTAGGAGGGGCAACTGTTATATTTCATCTACTACTACTACTACTTGTATTTTTAGTCTTTACGCAATAATATGGCTGCAGAACAGCAAACATCTAGTATTAGATCAATATACGACGATCAAGAAATACATTTTAAAGTGACAAAGGATATTTTAGACACCAAACAAATTACTCTTATAAATGCAGATAGGAATATAAACCTAGTACCCTATGTGACGTTAACCTTAGTTTAATAGTGGAATGTTTGGCTTGCCTAATTTGTAATAAAGCGGTCAAGGCTAATATAAATAATCATTTGTTGGACAAAAGACTTCTGACAGAATGATAAAATATGTTAATGCAGTGCCTGAATCTATGGTACAATTACCTAGAGTTTATTGTAAAATATGTAAGATAAGAAAAACGCATCAGTGTAAACATAGAAGATTTTGTAAAAGATGTATTATAAATCATTGTATGAAAGAGTGCTTTAAATGCATATTAGTAAACATATAAAATATTCATATCCTATTCTTTAGACTACACCGTATATGTACTAAAAACACATCAAATAAATTAGATTATAACCCATCATGCCTTTTTTTAAATCCATCTGTATGCAAGTTTAATGCAATTATTTATTGGTTATTTTTTACTCTCATTGTATATTCATTTTTATACAGGGTAAAAGTCCTAAAATACTATGAAAAGAAACACCAAATCTATTTATTTTACTGTTATAGACAAACTAAGACTCGATATCTTAACGGTAATACTTAATAAAATTTTACGACCGGGTTTGGACTCTACTCTGTCGGTTTAGTCGAAAATGAGGTATGGGACGATTTTTAAGTTTGCGCATGCGCAATACGGATTTTAAAAATAACGGTGTAGGGGGATAAGTTTGGCCCTTAAATGATTATATTTTTAATTATTACGCTTAAAAATCAAAAATTTAACGGTAGCGGTGAAAATATAGGGTTTTAATAGTTCTTACCCCTAAATTCGGTAAGAGCGACCCCAAATTACGCGAAAAAGAGATCTCTCGTCGGTTTTTCGGTTCGCGCATGCACAGAACGATTTCTGCGCAAATCGGTTTTTCGAACTCCCCTCTATCTAGAATAACTAGATTTACGATCAAATTTAAAATTTAAACGGTTTTCCCAAGATATACGAATTTCGTAGTTAATATTGAAACTAAATGTCAATGTTTTCAGAATATCCAAGAGAAACATATAAAATTTGTATTTTAAAACCTAAATAATAATAAGTTTTTATTTTTATTATTTTTATTCCATTTGTCTTGACAACGGTGGCAGATTTGCCATCGAAACGTCGATTATTAATTATCTTTTTACTTGTTTAAATTTTTTTGGTTTTTAGTACTTTTAATTTTATTTTGGCGTGTACCCAAATAAATACCATCCATTAAATGAATCCGCCAAACTACAGAACATATCTTCAAATTGTTATCTGTCACACATTTCAAAACATCAAATAAATTACATTATAACCCATCATGCCTTTTTTTTAAATCCATCTGTATGCAAGTTTAATGCAATTATTTATTGGTTAATTTTTACTCTCATTGTATATTCATTTTTATACAGGGTAAAATTCCTAAAATACTATGAAAAGAAACACCAAATCTATTTATTTTACTGTTACGGACAAACTAAGACTCGATATCTTAACGATAATACTTAATAAAATTTTACGTTCGGATTTGGACTCTACTCTGTCGGTTTAGTCGAAAATGAGGTATGGGACGATTTTTAAGTTTGCGCATGCGCAATACGGATTTTAAAAATAACGGTGTAGGGGGATAAGTTTGGCCCTTAAATGATTATATTTTTAATTATTACGCTTAAAAATCAAAAATTTAACGGTAGCGGTCAAAATATAGGGTTTTAATAGTTCTTACCCCTAAATTCGGTAAGAGCGACCCCAAATTACGCGAAAAAGAGATCTCTCGTCGGTTTTCGGTTCGCGCATGCACAGAACGATTTTTGCGCAGATTGGTTTTTCGAACTCCCCTCTATCTAGAATAACTAGATTTACGATCAAATTTAAAATTTAAACGGTTTTCCCAAGATATATGAATTTCGTAGTTAATATTGTTAAATTTGTAATCTACGACCCCAAATTAGTCAGAAAAACGGTATTTCTCAAAATTTTATTTCGCGCATGCGCAACGCTCGGTAAGAAAAAATTAGTCCCTGCTCGGACGCCAAATATCTTGACGTGCTTCAGCGATTTTCTTAAATCTGTCTCGTTTCACATAAACTTTTTTCATAAAAATGGCTTAAGAATAAAGCCTTAAACCTTTTTTACCTATATTAGGAAACATCCTGTATATGACTTAATGTAAAATTAAAAAACCTTTAAAGCTTTGCTCTATTACATTAAATGAGTGTACTAAATATCATCTAAATCGGGTAACAGGTTTTTTTTGGGTCACCCTGTATTTTTTTTTTTTAGTTATACATCTAAAATAAAGAATATTTATAGCCCTACAATTTTTTTGTCTACAAGTTTCTTTTTAAATTTTAATTATTTTGTAACACAAGGGATTTATTAAAAAATAGCCCTCGTATATGAACATGAGAAAAAACAAGTTTTAAGCAATTTTCAGTATTTCTTCATTCAAGTTTTAACAATATACTTTGCAGTGTTTGTCATTACTATGATTTTAGCAAAAAGCTTTTAAACTATTGCATAAAGTGTAATTTTTTCTTACTACACCCATTTTTTATAACTGTTATTTACCGGAATCGGCCAATGTTTGTGTAATAAAAGTTTGTTTTCATTGTATCCATGAGATAATAAAAGATACTTAGGTAAGTTATTAAATTAATGGACTTTTACTATCTAAATAAATTTCAACATTTTGGTACAGTTTAAAATCCCGTTAGCGAGAAGTCAAGGTCTGTCTGCAACTGACTATGAAAAGCGTGTCTGGCCAGTCTTCGACCGAACGTTAATAGCGGCTAAGTTTTATTGTTTACACGTTTTTATTTTAATTGTCTTTTTTAATAAGTTTTTTTAAATTTTTTTCGCAAATCGCGTTTCGTATGCCTTTTTTCGAAAATCTTTATGTAAAAAAAGTGCAAGTATTTCTTCCATTTTTATTATTCGGCTTTCAAAGCCACATGTTTTTGGAGGTCCCAAGTGCATAATATTTGTGTTTGGTTTTTATCTAAATTAAAATGTACCTTTTTTTCATAATAAATGGTAAGTTTTATTTTTATTTAATATGCACTCTTTGTTTGGTATTTAAGTACGAGTTTTAGCTATATAATGATTATTTAAACAATTTATTGCCCCCAAATCTATTTTTTTAAAGAAATTATGGTAAAGGTGACGAATAGGGTTTTCTACCCTTTTTAAGATTTTTTTAAAAAGTGATACTTACTGATTTTCCTAAATACAATACCAGTGGCGCTGATCCAAAAAAAGTTAATATACAGGTTGTTTCCTAATTGTGGTAAGAAGCCAATCTTATGAAAAAGTTCATATAAACAGGTTCGGAAATGCTTTGTTTGTAAGATACAGGGTGTTAAACTTTAAAAAGAAAATCAGGTTTTTATTAATATCTTAATTTTGTCTTGTCTGATTTTAATAAAATTTGGCTGGGGTATTTGTTGAAAAAGGGGTTAATTTAGCCCTAAATTAAATTTATTTAGTGAGATCAGTAGGTGGTGGTGACGTAGGTCTGATTTTTTGGTTTAAAAATCTTTAAAAATCTTCCTAAATTTGTTTTTTCAGCTAATTCAAATTAGACAAATATAACTTATTTTTAGGTAATATTTTAAGTTAATAAGAGGGTAAATTTTTAAAATTAATTTAAATAAAAACAAAAATATGTGAGTTTTAATTTCGCAGACTTTATTTTAAAATAAATAATCACAATGGTACATTTATGATTTTTTATTGGTTAAAAATGAAAAATTATACATTTTTTTTTAAATTCAAAGTATTACATATTATTAATGTAGTAAAATATTTCTTAATAATTTTTCTGATGCAACTTGAGTTTTGTAAGTTTGTGTAATAGAAGCTTCCCTCTGTAGTAACAAACCAAGAAGTTCTTCGCAGTTTTCCAATAGATTTCGGTACTTCATTTTTCATTCGTACCTTGTTCCATAAAATAATTTATTCCACAACTTTGCTACAGGATTTAAAGTATCTATCTATATTCAACTTGTGTAAAGAACCTCTATATAGAATTCATTGAACTCTGATTTTTCTAGTTATAACCTGCCTCCCGGTATTATAAATATTTTCTCACGACTATAACCTGTTGCTAATTTATGCTGCAACTATGTTGCAAAGTTTTGATTTTTCTAGTTATAACCTGCCTCCCGGTATTATAAATATTTTCTCACGACTACTGCAACTATGTTGCAAGGTTTTAGCATTTAAAGTAACGACAAATACTCAATTTAATTGAACTATGTAATTTTTCTAGTTATACCTTGTGCCTCGTATGTTCACACGTATACATAAATAATTTATTCTTCCACAAGTTTCTGTTTTTTATTTCGCATGCAAGTCAACGACAGTTTAGTTGAGTTTATTCACTTTACATTTTTATTTACCTTGCGAGTTTTTAAAGTTTTATTGTGGGAATATATTCTTATTAGACTCTTTTATAATATTTACTTTTATTTACTTGATTTATTTAAACAAATCGAATATTGTTGTTGCAAGTGGGGCACTGTTTTTGGGATGTCACGGGTCCATCGTTTATATGAGGACCAATATTGTCATGTATATAACACGGCAATAAGATCTGCAAATTAAAATTAGTTTTAAATTCATTAGGTAGTCTACTCCAACATTCCAAGAGCTCATAAGGTTTGGCATAATTTAAAAGGTATTTTAATGGAATAAACTTAAGCTGGTCTGCGGATAAGTCTGACAATTTAATTTCGAAATTCAAATGGGCAATAATTATATCAATTATTTCACAACACGACATTTTACTAAAACGTTTGAATAGCAACTAAATTTAATAAATTTTAAATCTAATATAAAAAGATTTTTTTCTTACTTTTTATTGGTTAGCTAAATAGGCTAGTATTTGGCTTTTTTCCTATTGGCGCTTGCTTTTTTTTGGGGAAGGTTTTTTATTGGTTGGGTGATTTACTGGTGGAGAGAGGAAGATTGTCCGTTAGGTGGTCTATATGGTGATTAAGAGTGGGGGAAGATTGTTCGTTAGGTGGTCTATATGGGTATGATGATTAAGAGAGGGGGAAGAGCATTGTCTTCGTAGATCTTCAATCTTCTTTTGGCCAGGACCGGTGATACTTCACTACTCTTCGCCGAACAATTTCATTAGTTTTCTCAGTGTAGAGACTGTTTGTTCACAACTTGTAGTTATTTTTCTCGAAAACAAGGTGTGTTTACGTCAACAGTGTCAAACTCAAGGTTATGAAAATCAGACCCCAAAACTTCAAAGGAGCCGACATTAATCTCGCTTCTCGTTATTGTTTTTTCTCGGGTAAAACTACTAACTATATTTTTAAACTTTCTATCATGCTTGACAGTACATACTACCAGCGGTATATGTTTTTTCTTAATAATGGCGTGGTGGTATACATTTTTTAGTAAAAAAGCATTAAAATACGGTTAAAAAAATAATATTGGTGTATACAGACTGATTAATGATGTGCTTTACAAGAGACAATAATAATAAAAAATGTATTTTTATGGCAAAAATTCATTTATTATAAATTATATATAGAATATAGGAAAAATTCCGCAAAGAAAGGTGCAAAGGGTCTTGTTGGAGGCCCGAAATTGTAAATGAGGGGCCTCGCAAAACTGTTGTACGTGTAAAAAAATGAAAGAAAACCTTTTTTTTCTTTTCTTAGCTCCTTATTTTTTTTTGCTCCCCAAAAATTTTTCGTCATTAAAGGGGCCTCGCGGGCACGTCTTTGTCTACGCCTTACTTTAGTCACGCAACGCTACTGATTACGATCACTTTTTGGACCCCCGCTTCTTCCCTGCGACTTGCTAAGATTGTCTTCCCCCTCCCCCCCAACCCCTAATCTCACGTGAGATTTATAAAAATGCAAAAGGACACCATTTTTTAAACCGAAATTGATTTTGTAGCCAAAGTAATTTTGAAGAGCAAAAAAAGGTCCACCACCCAAAAAGCAACACTGCGTCACATTTTGCTAAGGGGACCTGCCTCAAAATTCCTGTTTGTAGCTGCAGAAAAATTACGTGATATTTGTATGTACAAACCCCGTCCACCCTGGTAAGATTTACCTTAACTCCCCCTAAACGTCTCATGTAATTTATTGACGCGCCCCAAGAATAATTTTGCCAATATTTACAATCAACGAAATATAATAATTATTTTGTAGGCAGTACATCGTATTAGCTAATAACTTGAAAAAGGAAGCTATTCAAATTTTATTTGGAAGTATTACGTTTAACGTTTTTGTATTTTATTCATCAATTAAGGTAATCAAATAATTTTTAATGCATGTGTATTTATTAAATTCTTTTGCACTAATATGGCCTTCTAGATCACCAGATCTGGCACCAAATGATTTTTTTGGGACATGTTAACCAACAAATTTATAGGCACCGTAAAAAAATACAGCAAAAAAAAATAACAAGGAGTTACTCTCCCCATGTTTTCCATGCTGCTGAATCGCAAACAGCTGCAAGCTTTGTCGGCGGTGCAAATAGGGGAGTACGGTTACGTTGGGGTGTAAGCAAAGAGAGCGAGAAAAAATTTGTGCATTAGACAACATCGCCTGGTTATCGCATTCTCATCGCATCGTCTGTCTTAGTCGATCTTATGTGACTCAGTATCCTCTCTATTCCACTTAGGCGACTGTTAAGGGTGAATACAGATTTTCCACACCTGTATGTACCACTTTATCGAATGACTCCTGCAAATAAAGAAAAGTCTCGAAAAATGCTTAAGCAAGACTTGGATAAACTTCAGAATGGTATTGTCGTAGGTTGTAAATCTGCTTGGTCTGCGCCTGTCTTGGACAAAAAGAAAAATGGTAGTACTAGAATGTGCTGACTTTCAGGCACTTAACGCTGTGCCCATGCCCAATAACTACCCAAGGGATCACCAAGTAAAAGTGCGCCAAGAAGATCATGATAAAATGGCTTTTGTAATACCTTTTGGAACTTTTCGAAATTTGGTGATGCCAATTATAATACATGATGCGTCAGCAACATTTAAGAGACTTATGGACGAATATCATGGTGAACTGCCAAATGTGTTGGTTCTTACATATTTTGACGATATATTTGAACTTTCAGAGGGTTTGATAAATGCAAGGTAGGTGGCCAAAACAAAAGCATAAGGCACAATCTTGTCCTGATTCCTCTAAGCCAGAGGGGGAGAATGTAACATTTTATTAACTAATTATCAATATGGTAGGACCTTTATATAGCCGAGAATGCCACATCGAGGAGCCTTTAAACGCTGAAACGGTGGCGCCTTTAGTGAGAAAAAGGATGACTAGTGAAGAATGGCGGTTTTGACAACATTGCTCGTCAATTTTAGGTTAAAAGTTATTTATCTATTGTTACTCACATATTATATTATTAAGTAAACGCTATTAACTTAAAGTTAAAACGTGTTTTTAACCAATTATCGTTAAAAACCCTATTTAGTCAAAATGCTGTTTTTCTCGAAAACGTTTCACTGTATAAATTAATATCAGGAACGAAGAATTTGCGGAGCCATGTTAAAATATTTAATTAGCATTCTGTATAGATTTTTTTACCCACTATTAAATAAAAATATAGTTACCTCTTTTGAAATATACTAAAACCCTTAATGTTTATACGAATACCATAATATTTTGAATTTTATATATATGCAGGGTGTCCGAAAAGGTGAGGCCAAAAATGATAGAGGTGATGGAGTGAGCCAAAATAATGTAGTACTTACATATGAAAAGAAGTTCCATCGCGCTTCATTAAAATGCGATTTTATAAAAAAACGGTCCAAGATATCGATTTAAATAAAGTTTACCCTCTTTGTACAAAAATGATACAGGGATTAAACGCTCAAAGCAAAATTTTGAATTTATTATTAGTGGTAAAAATGAATACATTAAATAAAAAAATTTGTCGCACCCTGTATAATTCCGACTTACCGAACAGCCGTTTACCTATGTAAAGACGCATTTTTACGAGGTTACTTTGTAGCCCAAATATCATTGATACTGTGGCAACAGTTCGAAAGTTATAGGGAAAATAGGGTTTTTACCAACTTTGAAGGTCAATATCTCCCTAACGATGCGCAATAGATTTTTTTTATACGAAGTGCTTACATTATTTTCACCTTTCTCGACGCCCTGTAGGGTAAAGTATATAGTGGTTGGCACCTATATAACAAAATATTATGTTTACTCCTTCATAATTAATAGGGAGTAGGCATTTTAATTAACTTTAACAAATAAAGTAAAAACAGTATCATATGCTTTATCTTATGATATAATTATTAATGATAATATTATTTTTATTTTAAAAATATCTTTCATAAATGAAGAAAAAGCATGCACGTTAGTTTTTGGCACATTAATATTCCAATGTTGGCACCTTTGGAGCTAGTAGTTGGCACATATAAACTTGCTATCATAATCTATAAAGACGGACGAACTTCTTAGGATATTGTTTAACTTACCTATTAAATGCACAAAGTAATAAAAATGGGTTAAAATAAAAAATATTGTACACCTATTTTTGTATATTATAATTATATTTATTTATATAAGTTTTAAAAGTTATAAACATTTTTGACATAAACAATTTGCTCCTTTAAAACATTGAAAATGGTATGTACGTATACATTTAGCGCATTTTAAACCGGTTTTTCGTGTAATATTAAAAGTGCAATCGTAACAAATTCCTGTAACAATGACCACCGACGCGACGGTTCTTCGGAAATACATTGGGGGTCTGAATTTTCTTTATCTGGAATCACTTCAATTTGAGTAATTTTTTTAACAGGTAAGGTATTTTCCAATTTAAACTGATTTTCGGACTTAATTTTTTGTTCTGGTAAAAAATTGTCTTGCGTAGTTTTTTGGGCAGTGTAAAAGGTAAGTCAGGTATAGGCAAAATTAGTTGAGTAGAAATATTGCAGGTTTCAACGTTAGAGAGCATAAGTGGTAAGGTTTCAGTTTGGCCGTTGGGTTTACCTACGTCATTAAGATTGGGTCCGATAAAAAATTCACAAATAATGTTGTTATCAAAATTTGATGTCGGTTTCGTTATAGGAGTAAATGGATTACTGCAACTCTCTTCAGATGATTGCTGAATCATTGAAGGTTGAAATAACGTAGTTTTGCTTTCAATACTCTCCCCATCTGAAAAAGTAGGAGGCCTTTAAAAATAATGTCATTAGTTTTATTTACTACTAGTTCAATATGACATTCCCTATCTTTTTCAGTCTGGTCATCGTCTTTAATTGGACATGGTAAGTTTGTTATATCAGCATAATTTCTTTCTAACTTAAAATTTTCTACACTTTGTTCCATTGCTTCATTAGATGAATTAGGTAAGTTTTTGACTTTTGTATAATTTCTCTTATTTTCTCCCACTTTAACCTTTAATTTTTTTTTTAATTTAATTTAATTTTTTAGCTGTTGCCTTAGGTCCATGATTTGTTGCATTTACACTAGGCAAGCTGCTTTTTTGTTTTCAATCTTTGTTCTTTTAGTAGGAGATGTTATTTTAATATTACTTAAAATTCGTATTTTTTCTGCTTTACTTGTTAGATTTTTAATTTTTCTTTGTTGTCGAATTTTCTTTTTTCTTTAATTTCGCCTCTTCTATTTTCTTTTTTGTTTCCTGTTTAGATTTAAATTCATTTTGGAATTGTTTTGACGTAACAACATAATGTTTTCTCTCAGTTGTTCTTGTATTTTTTCTAACTGGTGTTGGTGGCCAATATAATAACTTATTTAAGTCTTCTGGAGATTCGGTTGTTTTCTGATTAGTAGAAGAGGAAGTCGGAAGAGGGGATGACTCTATAGCGGAGATCATATCCTGTTTACTTAAAGTATCCATTAGATTATCAAATTTGGCTAGCTCTTCACCAAGTTCCTTGTCTTCAGAGAAAGATATATCATTAATGATTTTATCCTTTGTTGTATTCAAATTTAAAATGACGGTAGTATCTGTTTTATTTAAATTTAGCTCTTCTTCATTTTGAAAAAAACCGTATAACTTCCGAAGAATTAAATTGGTTCCATCCATATTATTATTTTCTAACTTTGCCATTTCCTCTTCTCCTACTATATTTTTAAACGTTTTAAAGTCCATTGTCTTATTTTCGGAGCTCGCCTTTTTCACAGGAGTAGAGTGTCCTCCTAAGCATTTAGTAAAGTCAATGGAATTTACATTCCATGGGCAAAGGCCAGTTGCGCTAAATCCATTTATTATTGTTTCTGGCTTGAGGAAGTTATTGATAACATCCGGCAAGAGTGGTGCAAAGTTTTCCTTAGTAAACTGCATATTGGGATGACTTCGCCTCGATTCAATCATTGCCTTTAACCATCCTGTTTTCAACGGTTTAAATGCTGATACGTCGGCTGGGTGCAAGATTCTTGTTGCGTTCGGATATAAACAAATAAGAATTATTTCCATCTTGGTACACAGCTCACTTAACTCAATTGTTAGATGGGTTCTATGCCCGTCAACGAACAAAATAACAGGCCTTTTAATACTCTGTTCAATTAAATTAAGGGTTAAATATATTTAACATGTAGTCTACAAATAGTTCCGACTTCATCCAGCCATTGTCTGAATGTCCAATGCCCCAATTTTCGGGTACCGTGTCTGCTATATCTTTCGGGACATTTTTTTGTATGGATAAATGATCATTGGAGGTGTAACGCTTCCATCAGCCCCAAAAGTAAACATGACAGTTAAGGATGTTTTAGCTAATCCCTGGTCAACCTCATATACGTTTCTACTGCCTTTAGGAGCCAGAACTTTTTTGTTTTTGGACACAATAAAAATTCGTTTCGTCACCATTGAAAACACGGGATGGCTCATCGAATATATTGTTAAGTCCTTCTTCCATAAAATAAGTTTCAATAAACATAAACCATTTTCTAATATCTTTGTCACTAATGGGGGCACTGGCACTGTTACTGCCTCACTTGTTCTTTCTATAACTTCTGGATGGCGTCTCAAGAAAGCTTTGTACCACCCTTGTCCGGGCCTTTCATCTTTAAATGGTGTCTTTCGTTTATTTTTCTTGACTAATTGTTGCACCGATGCCTGAATGTCGTCTACCCGACGAGGAAATCCTTTCCTATGGCATTCAAATATCCATCTAAAAAAATATTATATACATAAAAAAAGTATTTCGCAAACATATTTTGGCATTACTTTATAAGTGTTTCTTCTTCTTGACATGTTATAAATGTTGACGGTCCATATCCAGGAGATTTAAATTTTCCACCTAAACGATACTGGATAGTAGATCAAGGAATCCCGAACCTTTTTGCTGCTGCTTTTTTGGTCATTACACTTTTTACTGCCTCCACAGCATTTGTTTCTTTTTGTTCCCTTTCTTTATTCCTAAAAACAAAATCAAAATTAAACTCATGATCTTGTTTTAAACGGTGCCAATCACTGTGTATGCTATAAATACAACAGAATTCTTTTATTGGCACTGCTATGCCAACCACTATTTTATTTCTGATTTAAGGATACAGTGGTTGACACTTAAAAAAATAAGGTTAGAATTAAAGTTTTAAATATATATTTTTTTGCTAATTAGGTTGCCTAATCATCATATTATCAAATTATACTGTTAAAAATATTTACTTACATGTCTTATAACCACAAAAATCACTTAACCATAGACGTTTTGATCGAACTTTTACAAAAAATCGAGCAGTAAATGGTTGCCTGTGTACACACTGTCAAACAAAAATCACTTAACCATAGACGTTTTGATCGAACTTTTACGAAAAATCGAGCGGTAAATGGTTGCCTGTGTACACACTGTCAACGATTGGTGCTTGTAAATATAGTTCGTAACTGACAGTTTAAAAATCGCATGTGTCATGATTCGAAACCTATAACGTTAATATTTAAATCTGTACATATAATTTAGTGTCCTAAACAACTTAACAAGCACCTAATGAAAAATGGTGCCAGTCACTATATGCTCTGCCAACTACTGTAGCCTTTACCCTATTTTTCTAAATAAAAAGCTTAAAATGCCATATTTAAGAACATTTCATAAGTTTAGCATAGGCAATAACTGTAGGCATACATCAAAGTTAATGTTCTTTGAGCCATGTTATGAATTTTCAGAAGTAGTAGTGTTAAATAACACAGTTTATCTTTTTATTAAAACAACCTTTTACACAGAGCTTCCGTATTGTTATTTTGTTGCAAGTTTTTACTTTTATTTAAATAATAAAAAAACAACTTTTAAAAATATAACTAAGCAAAGCGAAAAGCACAATTTCTAGACGCTACCGCCGCGCCGCTTCTTAAACCACGTAAAGTTGTGTTTATGTCTTAACACTCTTTAGTATACAGGGCGTCTTTAAAGGTCCGTACAAAATACTACTACAACCTCTTTAAGCCAAAATACAATGATCATTATGCAATCTAGCTTAGTCAAAAAGTTGATTGTTTGCCAGAAAGGGGCCGTCAAAATTGTATTTTATTTTAGTTACTTCTTCTTATATTAATTTTTTTATATAAAATTCCGTTTTAGAGGCTTTCCAAACTGGGAAATCCAAGGTCTTTGCCTTCATTTTAAATGTTCTAACTATTTTTACCTTGGTATATTGTTGCATTGGCATTTTTATTTTAAAGGAGTACCAAATAGGTAAAATAAATCGTTTTAATAAAAATTAATAAAATTTTGCCAGGGGAAATTTGAAAACCCAGTATGTATATATCTAATTGACCACTTTAAAAGGAATCTTCAACTTTCATAAATTAGGTGCTATGATAGCTTAACGCCCTTAAAAGCACTTTACCGGGTGTCAACGAACATATTAGATAAGCCATAACTTATAGAGTATTAGAGAGAAATGACATGCAAAGAGGAGAGTTTTCGCATATTTCTTACTTTATTCTTTTTTTTCGGTTTAACCGAAAATTACTCGAAATTTAAATTTTTAAATTGGAAACCCTGTATATTTTAACATTTTTTGATTTCTGAGACAATTCTAAATAGTAATTTAACATTTTAAAAGTTTTTATGCCTACTTGATCTTTTAAGAGCCATTTGAAGTCTTGCATCTGGGAGGCTCTGATCCCTTATGAATAAATTTATTTAAAATCTAATCGCAAGCAAATTGGTATCGTAAGATTTTTTAAAAAATCCCTTATTCAAAAAGTGCTTGTCTTAACAGGTTTGCCATTTAAAAACAAATAGGTAGTTATACAAAAAAATATCAATTTGCCAAATTATTTTATTCCCATCTTTTATATTTGTCACTAAACTTAAACTTTGCGATTGTATTTTTGTAACATCACCTAGGGTCACCAGATTAATTTGCGCCCTACAGCTGCTGAAATAACACAATATGCAGATAATACATCAGTGGTGGTGTCTGCATCGAATCCTGGGAAACTTAGCATGAATGTTGTGAAAACTCTGGCAGAATTTAGGTCTTGGTGTAATTTTAATAACCTTATTCTTGATGAAAATAAAACAAAGTGTCTGGTATTTTATAATAAAAAAAAACTAATATTCAGTGAATTAGCCTAAAAATGGATCTTACCTTCCAGTAAGCAATGAAGTCAAATTTTTGGGACTTTTGGTAAATGATGATTTGCGGTGGTATGGTCATAACGATTATATTAGTAAAAAAGTAAATAGGGCATTTTCAGTAATTTGTCAACTAAAGTCGATTTTATCTGTAAATTATCTGCTTAATATGTATTATAGCTTGGTATATGTCATCTAAGCTACAACATTGTCTTATGGGGTTCATTAACTAATATCCAAAGAATTTTTATTAACCAAAAAAAAGTAGTTAGATTGATATTTGGTTTGCCCTATCGGGAAAGCTGTAAAGCAACTTTCATTAAAAATGGAATTTTTTCAGTCCCCTCTCTCTATATGTATAAATTACTTTTATTTATTAAGAGTAGTCTACAAAGATTTAAAAGACATAATCACATGTATGCTACAAGAAATAAAGATAGCTTTATCGTTGAAAAGCACAAAACAAAGAGACTAGAATCCGCACCTTCATACATTGAAGTTAAATTGTTTAATCACCTACCACACGGCAAATCAGGGAACTTAAATATTCTATATTTAAACGTAAAATTAAGAATTATTTAGTAAAAAAGTGCTTTTACTCAGTTAGAGAATTTTTGGACAGTAGACATGTTGATTGGACATAGTATATACATTTTTTTCTAGCATAGTATGTAATGTACCATTGTTTAGGCCACATCGTACATTGACTATTAGCAAGAAAATAACATCGAGATATAAACTATAATTTGCTAACATTGCGGCTTTAGTTTTTAGACCGTAAGCCAGGTATAAAATTTTGTCAGTTATTTCCTCTCTGTCCATAATTTGTAAACTGCTCTAAGAGAGTTGTACATAAATCGTTGTGCGCGTCAGCTGCGTCTCCGATAATGGAATTGTACAGGGTGCTTAAAAAAATCATATTAAACTAATGTTTTTTTATTGTAAATATAAATATAAAGTAAGTTTTATGAGCTATCCCCATACCAAAACAGAAAAGTTTTTAAGATATTTAAAATTTTTTAAAAATTATGACATAAATAAAAATTTCTTAAGGAAAGAAGCCGCAGGTGGTGGACCCTGGTTAATACAGGTCAGTAGGGAGAGATGGAGAGTTTAGGC
>JACEGR010004356.1:0-88585 GCA_014170235.1 Listronotus bonariensis
TACACAAGGATTTTGGGGTTTAAATATATTAAAGTATTTCCATAACACCCTGTATATCACACAAGTGTTGTAAAGTACTTTGCAACACTAGTGCTGTAAAGTACTTTGCAACACTAGTGTGATATAACGCATTTTCTATGCATGAAACCAGTGTGCTATTTGCTATTTTCACAAGTGGTCGTAGGAAAATTTTTATTTTTCTTGATATTACCTGACAATCGTCTTTTCCATTGCATCTGAGAGTTGCGTTTATGCACTTTCCAGAAGTACACTGCCATTGATAGGACCAATCGCAGGGTCGGTTTACTTTTGGACAATCTTTAAAAAAAGAAAAAACAAAATTAATATATCTACGCTTTTTAGCCTTTAAACGCAGCAAAATCCGTTAAGTAATATCGAATTTTAAATGTAAACTATTTTTTAAACACTCTGTATATGATTTTTTTGATATTATATTATATATACAGGGTGATTCAAAAGTAAGCGGCATCCTTTCAGGAGCGTAATCCTTGCATAAAAATAAGGCAAAAAGTTCCTATAAACATATGGCCGAAAATGCATATTAAGGGAGCTACAACCCTTTGAAAGTTACTGAAGAAATTAGGTTTTTATTTAATATCTTTATGATTAAAAAAGGAAGTTTTTGAAACTTTTCAAGGTTATATTTTTTTAGTGGCCAATTTTATGGTGAAACCAATTTTTCGCCTTGACGCTTCTAAGGGGTGGTTTTTAAGGGTGTAGGGAATAAAACCCTCACTAACTTTTCCCCTTTATAAGATTTTAACTTTTTGATAGCTTTTTCTAAAAGTCCAATGATTTTTACCAAAAAAGGTACTCTTGCCTCAAGTCGCTAGGGGCAATAGTTTTCGAGAAAATCGCGCGTAAACACTTCAATGCAGGATTGACCCTATTTTCATTTGAAAAAAATTTTTTTTCAATTTTTAAAATAAAGGCTTTGTAGCTTTTAATAAGACGAACAAAAAGTTCTTATAAACATGTGTCTGAAAATGCTTCCTAAGGGAGCTACGCCCCTTTGAATAGGACACCCTAAAGACGATGTTTATTCAATAACTTTTAAACGCTTTACAATTAAATTTTGAAAATTGGTGTACAGCATAAACATTTGATAAAGATTCTAAATTCAATATTTTAAAATTAAATTCATGGGCGTCACATGCGGAATGGCAAGGGTAAAAACATCCCTTTTCTTTTACTCTTTAGGTTATTGTGATTTTGTTCTTTGTTAAGGGTTGTAGCTCCCTTAATATGCATTTTCGGCCATATGTTTATAGGAACTTTTGCCTTATTTTTATGCAAGGATTACGCTCCTGAAAGGATGCCGCTTACTTTTGAATCACCCTGTATAGAGCTTTTCAGAGATGTTGACTGTTACGTCATACATTGTTGTTCTCGCTTCATGTCGTTTAAATCAATAGCGACGTATACCTTTTTCTTCTTATCATCTAAGAAGCTTTGCCACACAATATGTCTACCGGGTGTTGCTCCGTCGAGCGGGACATAGGGAATCCCATGAAAATTTTGAAGTGGTCCAATATTGGCTCACCTAATTATTTTAGAAAAAATGCTATTAGGATTTATTGAAGAGCACAGTAAGTTCCACCCAAAATGAAAATTTGAGCATTTTTCAACCAACCAGTAAAGAGTAAACTGCTTAAATACTTCTGCAACGTAGTATCTCATTATGCACCCTGTACTCTAGAAATCAACAATAAAAACACCATATCGATTTATCAGTGACAATTTAGATCATTAATTTATAATGTCATTGCCAAAACTGAACAATTTTATACGAGAATTTCAAAAAGAATCCTCGCATTTCATTTTAGTTTACAGCTAATTTCAACACATGCACTCACAGTTACGCAAGACAATAAAACAAATTTTTCTACATTTAGAAATCAATTTATGACGAAAATATCAGGATTTAATCAAATGCTTAAATATTCCTCCATTAACTGTCAGACAATAACCCAAACGATTATAAAATTCATTTCTTACGTTGGCTAGTTGGTACATCGATATTCTGGCACATTCAGCGGAAATAGCATTCCTTAGCTGGACTAAATTTTCATATTTTTTATTGGTAGCTTAGTTTTTAAATGTCCCCATATAAAAATCGTTTGGCGAAAGATCACGTCGATTTTCTTCACATTTGCCTATTGGCAAAATAGGCTGCAAACATGTCCGCTACTCTTCGATAACTATTTCCCTGGTAAAACCATTTTATAATAGTGATTTTTTCTTGATTTAGGTAGTTCATTATTTAAAAATGATGTGACATTGATCTGACAACTTGAGAGTAAGAGGTTAAATAATTTTTCTAGTATTTTATTATAAACTTCTAATAATACAAGGCGCGTAAGAAGATAGGAGATTTATTTAAGCATTTATCTCTTAGCTGGCGGACTGAGAAGAGCTGAAATTTGTACACTAGGTACAACTTTTCATGCTCTTTAAAAAATCCTAATAATATTTTCTTCTAAAATAATTAGGGAGCCAATATTTGACTACTTTAAAATTTACATGGGATTCCCTATGTCCCGCTAGACGGAGCAACACCCGGTATTCTGTTTACTATAAATTGAGAAAAACAAAAGAACATCATTATGAGCCCGTTTTACAATCGAAAATTTGATATTTTAAGTAAGGTTATGAAAAATGTTATGAATGACTTTAACAGACATCAAAACGCAAAAAGTGTCAGAATTTGCTGTCATGCTTGTTTCTAAATTATTTATGTAAAGCTATAGAGTATGTAGTGAAAAATTCAAATTATATAGGGAACTTTATTTTTTACTATGTAGTAATAAAACCTGTAACCTACTTATTTCATCAGAATTATCCCAACAGTCGTCCTCCCCATCGCAGAACCATTCTCTGTGGATACAGTTGGTAGTAAAGTTGCAGTTTAAAAAGTTGCTGTTGTGCAGTTCGGTGCAGTTCGGCATAGGACAGCCGAGTTCGTCCGAGTTGTCTTTGCAATCTGGATCGTTGTCGCATCGGACTGATTTAAGAACACATTCTCCATTGTTACATCTAAAAATAATCATTGGTTGTTAGATTTTAATAAAGGACTTAGGAGCTTTGTTTCTTTACTATCTTTGGTCGGTCTACAAGGATTGAAAGCCTAAATACTAACGTACTTTGGTGTCTTAATTTTGTCTTGGTGTTTGTTATCACGGGACTTAAATATTTCAAAATTGGGAGGACAGAGAAAAACCTCTTTAGGTAGTAAATTCTGCAGTGCAGACATTTTTGGGATGATACAACGAACGACGTGGGAAGTTCGAGGCGTCTCTATTTAGACTGTATATGTATGCATAAGTGTGGAACTATGTGGTTTTCTGTTGAGGACTGCAGGAGGAATTATACTGGCTGATTCCCGAAGCAAAAGCTGTGAAACTACCTATAAAAAGGAGAAGTCCCCTTAAATACGGCAATGGGCAAGAAGAGGAAGCCTTTCTATAAGCGAAGGACATATGGCGAACAGCTCTTTTCCGAATGGCAGATTATTAACTGACTTACCGAATTACAGATTATAAAAATACTTGGTCTAAATCCAAGGTTTCTTAAGCTACCGTGGCTATAGATAATATAATAAGTTTATGCCAGAAAAAGTTATTTTCAATTGTGAGGCCCACAACATTACATATGACTTTGCTCTGCAGAACTTGGCCGCTCATAAGTAAAGGAGTATTTGTTGACTTTTTTACGCATTATTGCGTTTTAGATGCATAAAATTTGACAAGATTTTTGGCGCCTCAATCCAACTAAAGTACTGTAAAAAAGATAACTGCCACGCCCTGCGTTTGCTGTCCAAACCAGGCTTACGAGATTAGTTTAAAAACCCCAAAAACTAGAGTAAACGGTGCTATCGTCGACTAAACTATGAATGAAATTAGTTGTGGACGAAAGAAGGTCGTTCATGTGAAGAAGAAACAAGTTGGTGCCAGTAGAGCCTTGAGGCACGCATTATCTTGGTGAAACCTTGAAAGGTAGCCATCCAAAATGACTGATATACAAAAATTAGAAAGAAAACTGAAGAGCTAAGAACATAGCTTAGTTGAAAGACCGTAGAAGGGAAGTTAACTGAGGAGCGCATCATGCCAGACTTGGTCAAAAGTGTTGGATATATCAAGAGCAACAATCCGGGATTTACTTAGAAACTCAATGGATTTGTTTCAGTGGTGTGATATGAAGGAAAGAAGATCTTTTGTAGCAAAATTAATATTTTTTAAATATATTATTACCATTAAAAAATGTAACCATATTTAAATATAAATATCGTCTCTATGAAGAACAATTACCTGAAATATTGATCCTCCGAACAGTTACAATGTAATTCGTCGGTAGAGTCCCCGCAATCGTCGACACCATCGCAAATGGCCGTCGTCGGGACGCATTTCTTGTTCAGGCATCTCAACCAACCTGGAGGACACGTACGGTACCCGCAGTACCCGGCTTCTTCGTCGGATCCGTCGGCGCAGTGCGAGATGCCGTCGCAGGTTAGGTGGAACGAAACGCAACCTCCGTCAGAACAACGGAAACTGAAATAGTAGTTAGGGTAGGTTAACGAGTTAATTTACCTGATTGTTCAGTACCTACCTATCTTCTGTATTAGTGCATTCGGTACTTCCGGTACTGTAACACCGTCCGTCTTCGTGTAAAATCCTGCCGTCTCGGCACGAGCACTGGACCTGGGCGTTGGCCGTTAAATCGCAATACTCTTCGCAGCCTCCGTTGTCTCTGAGACACGGATTCGAGAAGCAGTCTTCGGTGTCGTTGGCCACGGCAATTATTCCCATTGGCCTTTATAAAAACATATAAATACATATTGTGTATATTATAAAAAATACCCGATAAAATAAAGAATATATTATTCGTGATAAGTCACTTTTAATTCAGGGTGTCTGCTAATTAATGGTATACAGAAAAACCACGGATTCCTTATTTTTTTATCTTTGGACAAACCACGAAGGCTAAAAGCCTAAATACTAACGTACCGTGGTTGTTTTAAGCGAGGTAAGAGGGAGTTTGTTGACACGGGACTTAAATACTTGAAGATTTGGGGGAAGGAAAGACCTCTGCGGGCAGCAGGTTCCACAATCTAGAAACTCTAGGGATAATAGAACGAACAAAGTGAGAAGTTCGGGGCCTGTCCAGTTGGACCGTATAGGGATGCATACTCGCGGAACCACGAGTTTCTCTGTTGGGAACCGTGAGTGGAGGAACTATACTGGACAATTCTTCAGAGCAGAAGCCATGGAAGTACCTATAAAAAAGCGATAAATCCCCCACAGCCCGACGATGCGCAAGAGAGGGAAGCCTTTCTGTAAGTGAAGGATCATTAATAAGACGAATAGCTCTTCTTTGAATAAAATCAAGAATGCTTAGGGTTGTGGGGTACGCCATGCCCCAGATATGAGAACAATATTTCAAGGAAGGTCGGATTTGGGACACATATAAAGTGTATAAATTAGAAGGGGAGAAATACTTTTTGGCTCGGAAAAGAAATCCAAGCTTTTTGAGGCTGCCGTGGCTATGGATAGAATGTGTTTATGCCAGTTAAGGTTACTTTCAAATGTGACGCCCACAAGATTGAAGGTGTCTTTGCTCTGTAAAACTTGGCCGCTCATAAGTAGAGGATGAGTTTTTGATGACTCTTTTTGCGACAAGGAACATGATTGTGTTTTGGATGCATTAAAATGGACGAGATTTTTGGCGCCCCAATCCAATATTAAATTAAGATCCTGTGAAAGAGATATCTGCATCGCTCTGCGTTTGTTTTCCAAGTCAGGTTTAGTGATGGGTTTAGGAACCTGAAAACTGGAGTGAAACTATGAATGGAATTAGTTGTGGACGAGAGAAGGTCGTTGATGTTAAGAAGAAACAAAGTTGGTGCCAGACTGAGCCCTGAGAGACTCCAGCATTTACTTGATGAAAGCTTAAAGAATGGCCGTCCACAATACCTGATATACGTCGATCAGATAGATAACTAGAGAGCCAAGTACAGAGTTTAGTTGAAAGACCATAGGAGGGAAGTTTATTAGGATGTGCGGCATGCCAGAGCTGGTCAAAAGCTTTGGATATATCAAGAGGAACGATCTGGGAGTCACCTAGAAACTCAAGAGACTTATTCCAGCACTTAAATGCAAATATCTTGTAAACGGTTGCTCAGAGCCATTCTTACAAAGTATACCTTTTTATGAAGAAAGCATAGGGAAGTTTACTGAGATGTGACATACAGAGTAGCACAAAAACGTTTGGATGTTTTAGAGAAATTTGAATAGTGTAGCTTAGCCTACTCTAGTTTACACATAAAAATGTTTATCAGATCTGAATAGCCCATGTCAAAAAACCCCTGGATACAGAGTTTTATTAAAAAATTCAAGACGTATCAACAATTATCGCAAAAAAAAATTTGTCACTTTGACACCCTGTATCTTCCTTATAATCAACTTTTGGATACAGCTATGTTTGGTTAAATTATGATATTTTGGCATAAGGAATCTGTGTGCCACTAATTAGCGGAGACCCTGTATATTTCAGTATATCTTACCTTACGACATCTCGTCTTAGAGAAACAAAATACTGGCCGGTGAATTTATCGGCTCTGATGATGGCATGCAAGATCCAGTCGGTCCAGTAAATGAAATCTCCATAAATTGCCAAGGCGAATGGATGTTGCGGAGTGACCTTGGCTAATATAACCCTCTTGGTTCCGTCATATTCGCATCTTTCGATCTTGTCCAATCTCGCGTCTCCCCAATACAGCTTTTGCGCTTTGTGGTCCAACGTGATGGCGTTGGGCATCCGAATATCTGTTGTAATTATAGCTTGTTTGTCGTATCTAAAAACATGATATAATCGAGTATAAATAATAACACACCAATATTTCACTAAATTCAGAGTTTCCAACTATATTTTGCCCCATTTTGATCTTTGAACTTTAGAACAAATAAAGTTTTCTTAATGCGGTTTTCGCAGAAAGCCATAGATTTATTTTTCTTTTTTTTTAATCATATGCTCGCTATTTGGTTGTAACAATCTGTTAACAGAAAAACAAAATGCCCGATTTCCCAATATAGGGCAACTTTATTTTATAAATAGACCACGTATATCTCATCACCATCTTAAAATGCTATCTTTTCTCTTAAAAAAATATAACATAAACTATAGTTATTTCAGAAAATAATGGATTAATTTATCTCTAAAAAAATGACTGAATGACAGTTAAGTATTATTTGATAATCAAAATTTACTACATACCTACATGGACACAGAAAAAAAAATAATGATAAGCTTTATTGTCATGAAAAATATTTAGATGTCTATGTAGACAAAGCAAAACAATAAATTATAGAATGTTCCAGCAGGCTGTCAGAAATGTTTGCAACCATTCGGATTCTGCGCACGTCAAATTTGTCGTTCCAGCAGTGCCATGTTTGTAACAGTATACAATTGTTTGTTGTTCCAGCAGTAATTTTAAGATGTTGGAAACATGTTGGAAACTGTTTAAAAAGTTTGCAAACTTTTTCAAACATTAGGTTTGTTCCAGCAGAATGTTGGAAACATGTTAGCAACAATCGTAAAACACAGAAATTGTTACAAACATTAGTCAGAAATGTTGGCAACAGTTTTCTGCTGGAACGAAAAATAAAAAGGCGTGCATACTGCTTATACGTCAATACAAGAAGGTAATGTTAAAAATTGTCAGTAATGTTTGAAGAAATTTTGCAAACTTTTCAAACAGTTTCCAACATGTTTCCAACATCTTAAAACTACTGCTGGAACATCAAACAACTGTATAATGTTGGAAACATGGCACTGCTGGAACGACAAATTTGACGTGCGCAGAATCCGAACGGTTGCAAACATTTCTGACAGGCTGCTGGAACAAACCTTATATATACATATACAACATAGACAGATACACACACATAAATATATAATAGTAAAAAGAAATACCTTTTATGGAAATGTATCCTTGAAAAATTCATTAAAATTGTAATACGCTCTTTTAAGTAAAATTGTTTTAACATATTTTTTAAAAATCTTTATGTTTTTAATATTTTTATAGAATTTGGTAAATGATTATAAATATCTTGTTTGATTCATAAATCCTAGATTTTTTAATCATATCTGAATTTGGTATAAGTAGATCAATGCAGGAGTTATTTCTAAAATTATATAAAGAGTTTTTATTATAATTATACCAATATTTTTCATATATTAAACAAACACTTTCCAATATAAAAATAGATGTCAGTGTCAATATCTTATGTTTAATAAATAAAGGTTTGCAAGATTCCCTAGATTTGATTTTCCAAATAGTTCTTATAGCTCTATTTTGTAAAATAAAAACTGAGCTTAACAGATTTTGACCAGAGTTTCCCCAGAAACAAATACCATATCTTATTATTGATTCAATTAATGTTAAATATCTAGTTTTCAGTAGTGGCAAATCAAGTTCAGTAGAAAGAATTCTAAGAGCATAACAACCTGAGCTAATTTTTTACATACATTTTCAATATGTTCTGAAAAATTAAGGTTTTTATTTACATAAATACCAAGAAATGTAAGTAAATGAAGGACTATTAATAATTTCGTTATTTAAAGTGATATTATTAAGGTTACACCTAAATGTCAATATATTTGTTTTATTTATGTTAAAAGAAAGTAAATTTGAATCACAAAATTGTTTAATTATTAAATTATCTTTTTCGATATTTTTGTTTAAATCGTTTACATTTTTATTATGCCACAAAATTGTAGTATCATCTGCAAATATTGTTAATTCGCCATTAATTTTTACTGGACCTAAATCATTTATTTAGAATAAAAAAAAAACTTCTAAGGTTTCCTGCTTAAGTTGCATCATGTATTTGTTCCAAAGTTATTAACTACATATTTCTTTAAATAAAACTATTAGTTATTAAGTTATTTTACCCGGTGAAAAATGCTCTTTCAACGCTCGGCTGATGAGCGTTCCAATTGGTCCAATATACTCGTTCGCCGCACGAATCCACAGCGATTCCTCGAGGTCTATCCTGCATCCGTAACCTTACTATAGTTTCCACTTGCGACGCGTTCGTCATTTGTTCTGTCAAATTTACTCTATTTATTGTTGCGTCATTATTGCATGTCCAATACAAGGCATTACCAACCTAAAATGACATATTTTAAACCATTGATTATTTCGTGGCATGGTTCGTTTAAATTTTGCGAAGTAACAATATTTAAAGTATAGAAAATTGATAAGTTTTTGGGCTAAGGATGGCTACCACTAAGGCATAAACATGTCCCCACCCTACTCAATGAAAGATACATTGTTACAAGTACAAATGTTTTATACAGTGAAAACCCCCCACAACCTTTATCTTTTGAATGGGACAAGATATCGAAGTCACTCTTTGTTTGACCTCCGAACAGTGCGGACGTGCGTAGAGGACTACAAAGTTCTTCCCGGAGTGGCGGCTAGAGGTGTCGTACAAACGTTTTTTACCTTCGGGGATCAAGGAAAGATTCACGCTAAATTGACGGCATCTTTCTTCTGGATCTAAGCGCTGTGAGCGAAGATTCCTATAATCTGATGGTATCCTGTTTGGTGGTGAACACGAGGTATTTCTCAAATGGCGGGAAATAGATGGGCGGGCCATGGGAACTGTCAGTAGTGAAAGTGAAGGTTATACGTAACACCAGTAGCAGATCTTGGTTTGACAGCCGACAATTTATGCATTGCATCGATTGTTGAATTGTTTTCTTTTTGGAATTTTTGGGAGCTACGAGCTCGATTATCCAGATTTTCCGCCGACGAAGCCCTGGAAAGCATAGTCCGGAAGGGGGAGAGTGGTGGATTGGACCTGAAGGGACCAAAACCAAGAAAAAAAATAGAAATAGAAATAGAAAAATAATTTTTGTCACGTGTCCTAGTACCAAGGGGGCACAAGCAAATGAAAAGGGGACATGTAGCACTCGTTTTAAAGATCCTTTGATTTTCTACTTAACGATACTTCGTTTTTGAAAATAGGTCCAGTCGTTCCAGACTTAGAACCGTTTGAAATTTGACTTAAATAGTGTAAAAACAATCCGGTTTTAATGGCAGTATGTCGGAAACGGATGGGCTGATTTTAAAAAACAAAGTGGCGTTAAGTAGAACAATAGAGGGCCTTTAAAGCGAGGTGCTACATGACCCCCTTTTTAATTGGAAAAAAGTTGCTAATGCCCACTTGACAGTAGGCCACGTGACCGGAATCATCATCATCATTTGGAGTAACACCCTTTTACCTAAATTTTATTCGACTTCGATATCTTGTCCTATTAAAAAGTTATGAAAGAGAAAACTTTTAAAACCCGCACCGTATGTACAAATTGGAGCTAAACTACAAACACTTGTAACTCTAAAACGAATGGGCCGATTTTTAAAAATAAAACGGCGATGAATAGAGGATTAAAAAGCCTTTAAAATGAAATGCTTCCTGACCCCTATTTACATTTGAAATAAATAGTTGCTAGTGCCCCCTGACATTTAACCACGTGATCGAAATCATTTTTATGCCTAAAATGTAATGAGTTGCGCCATTCTAAGGTGTGTCTTTTCGCGGATGATCTAAAAATGTACAGAAGGATTGAGTGTCAGGGGATGCGGTGATGCTTCAGAGTGACTTGGATGCTCTATGGGAATGGTCACTGAATAATAATCTTCTACTTAACATTGGGAAATGTAATTATATTAGTTTTTTAGGGGTACGAAGAGATTTAATACATCTTACGTCATAGATAATAAAAGCTTGGGCTATGTAAACAAAATTAAAGATCTAGGTGTTTGGTGTGCGGAAAATCTTAGCTTTGCGGAGCACATTAATAAGGTTAGTCTTAGGGGTATGAGAATGCTTGGTTTTGTACATAGAAGCTGCTCTGAATTATCACTTGCCACCGCCAGGCATTTGTACTGCTCCTTGGTTAGGCCAATTTTGGAATATTCTACTGTGGTATGGTCACCACAGTATGCTGTTCATTCTAATATGCTGGAGAGGGTCCAGAACAAATTTTTGCGGTGTGCCGCATACAAGTCTGGAGTAAGGATGGAGGATTACCACCGCCCTGATTTACTGAGAAAGCTAAGTTTACACACTTTACAGCATAGACGTCAAGTTTATGATCTCTGTTTTGTGTTTTAGCTATCTAATGGAGTCATTGACTGTCCCGACCTTCTATCACTTGTTCAACTTAATGTCCCCTCTCGTAATCTTCGGAATTTTAATTTATATCATATCCGCCCTCATACCACAAACTATGGAATGCACTCACCGATGGATAGAGCTCTTCGTGTGCTGAACACCTTTGGTTCACGAGTGGATGTTTTTAACAGCACATTGTCTCAATTTAAATCTAAGATCAATCATATGGTTCCTTAATAAATTAATACTTTACTTGTAGCTGTGATCTTTTTGTGATTTGTATATAAATATTTTTCATCTGCCTATATGTACCTGTTATTTGTTAGTTAGTTATCTAATTGTAGGTTAATTTAATTTTGTAGTTATTTTTCTCAATAATTGTAATAGTCATTGTAAAAATGGGGAATCCTGTATACTTAATAAATAAATAAATAAATAAATAAAAGTAGTTTAAGTGACACCCTTTCACCCAAAATTTACCCAATCCCGACATCTTGTCCAATACAAAAGATAAAGACTTTTAATATTTTCACTGTATTTACCTGCTCATATGCCAAGCCCTCAACAGATCCTTGCTTCTCAACTATGATTCGGTGATCGCTTCCATTGAAATACACCGCATTCAGAGATCCTTTCTGTATATCCGAGTAAAAAATTGTTTGGTATTTATAGCTGAAACTTAACCCTAAAAATAACAGAAGTTTGATAATGTGAACACCTAGTATAAAAAAGTATACATTTTAGTTAGGTTATTGGGAATTTTGCTAAATAAAGATAGACGAGAGGTGTCAAGGTTTTAAAATTATAAATTAAACAATTGTTTAGGTTACTCTTATAATAATAAAACATTAAACAAGGTGTATCTCGTAGAACTGCAAAACAAACACTGGCAAATTTAGTAGATGAAGTGAGATAGTAGAAGAGGCAAGGGTAGTAGAGAGTAGAAGTGAAGTCAAGAAAAAATTAAAGTTTTAGTTACGCCCCGTAGGGCTACCCCTAGTGGGGGGTACGCCCGTACTAAATTAAGTTAGTTAAATAATTTCGGTAGTTTTATAGTGAAATAAAAGGTCCACCGGTCTTATGGTCACAGAAGATAGTTCCTTATGGTATATTTGCCCCAGTTACGTAAAGTAGCCCTTATGAATCCAAAAATTATACGTCACAATATTATAAGTCACTAAACTTAGAGACTAACCAAAAGTTTTACCAAGAAACAGTAAAAGGATTTACCAAAATATTTTTATCAGTCTTGGCTCGTCACGTCATTTGGAATTACTAAATCAAAACAAAAAGAAACACACAAGCGACACGAGCACTAACAAAGACCAACTGAGGCTAGCCTCGTCCAGAAGTTTAATTTAAGCGACGAAAATTAAAAAGCGGGACGTTTGTCTCTGCTTGATCGGGCTCGTTAACCTGTGTTTTTTTAAACGGCCGGTAGTATCGGCTGGAGGCTTGCCTTCCTTGGTACGTATAGCATTTATTATTTCGGTTTTGATGGTTTTTTCGTTATTCAGATTTTCGTGGTTCGTGGGTGGTTTGATGTGGATAGTGATAGGGTTAATACTTTTTATCACGGACCTCAGTAAATGCAGGGGAAATGATCTTGGCTGGAACCGTATAAAAGTTGGGAGAGTAGTTGATAATTGCGACTACCGATGGTTGATTTTTTCTTATAAAAAGATATTTTTAGAGTAAGTTTAAAAAAGTGATAACAAATTTTTGCATTATACTAACTATACTTCAAGGATTTAAAAAAATACGTAAATAAAAGCTGTGTGTTGTAGTCAACGAAGTAGTCATGTCCGAAAAATTTATTAAACATAAGTTTCAAAGATTCCATATCAATATGTCCAACTTACCAATGGCATTTTTCAAAAAGGTTGAATTCTTAATGCTGGGATAAGGCGAGTTCAGCAAATTTTTATCTCCCATCATGTGAATCGAATCCAGACTGACCACTCTGGAGTACATAACGAAAGCCTCAAACGGTCGGCAAGTTTTGCCGTCCGAAGACAGCATACCGTGCGAACAGACACATACAGGGTGTGTGCCGTTGAACAGGCAGAGTTGTTCGCAACCGCCGTTGTTTTGGGCGCAGGGGTTGAAGCCACCTAAAAATATAAAATTAATTAAAACTAACCACAAAAAGTAATAGTTAAAATTTAACAAAAATAAAATATTTAAGAAATACAATACCAACACTGCAACATCAAACAAAATATGACTAAGAAATGTTATAGTGCTCTAAAGGGTTCATAAAGTTTTCTAAAAGGGCGCTTACTTCTAATCAGAGTTTCTTTATGAGAAGGGTTTTAAACATAAGCAAGACCGGGGATAGCTTTTGTCAGGGACGTGAGGGTGTGAGAATTACGATTTTGGTTGGCAGTTCTGTTCAAAGTTGGTAGCATTATCAGCTGATGACAGAGTCGTGCCTTGTCGAAGCTTTGTTTGGTAAAAACTGTGGAAATTTGCCATTTTCATTTTTTTTGTATATTTTGCAAGGATTTCCAGTTGTTAATGTTTTTGGTTAGTTTAGAGACTTTACATATTATTGGTTCGGACTCGTTTTATTTTAGAGATTTTGATAGTGTTTAGTCAAATAGTTTTCAGTCATTTGTGTTTTTATATACATATGATACAGATGAGTGTCCGCTAATTAATGGTACACAGAAAAACCACAGATTTCTTATGCGAAAATACCCATTTAGGATTTAAACAAACATACCTATATCCAAAAGTTAATGATAAGGAAGATATATATAAAGAGATATAAATATTTTTTATTCATGCATTTCGATAATTTTTGATATGTTTTAAACATTTTAATAAAACTCGGTATCCAGGAGTTTTTAGATATCAGCTATTTATATCTGAGCAGTTGTAATTATAGCTAATACGATGTTATTGAAGGTACATTCTTTCGGGTGCACTGAACAACTAAAACGTGAATACCTTAAAAACGGTTGTCAAGACCGATTCTTACTAAGTATACCTTTTTTTGTGCAGAAAGCATAGAGAAGCTTACTAGTTTACATACATACAGAGTAGTAACAAAAAATTGGGTAGTTATAGAGAATTTCAGTTTCAATTTCAAGAACACACAAAAATTAATATTCGATCTGAAAAGCTAATGTTTAAAAAATCCGAGATACCGTTTTATTAAGATATTTAAAAAAGGGGGAACAATTATCGAAATAAATTTACTTTTTCTTTTTACTATGACACCCACCGTATCTTCCTTCTAATAAACTTTTGGATATTAGGTATGTTTGGTTAAATCTTAATATTTTGGCATAAGGAATCTGTGGTTTTTCTGTGTACCATTCATTAGCGGACACCTTGTATACAAAGTTTTTAAAATGGTTTTTGACTTACGGAACCATGGAAAATGGTTTGCTCTGCCAGGTACCTCATCGTCCTGTCTTCGCTTTGATAATTTTTAATTTTCAATATTTAAACCACATTTATGTTTTTGTTTATAGTTATGCCTATTAAAATAATCCAATAAATTTTGTTTACAACATACAGTTCTTTTTTGTTTTCTCCTTAATTCTACGCCACTGATCTGCCTAAAATCAAACATGGCCGAAAATGGCCCGACTTGACGTCACAGCCGCGCTAGCCAATATGGCGAATGTCGTGACCTTATCTCATCAATTGTCTTTGCTTCTAATCTCTAATTTTTATTTTTCTAAATTTTAATACGCTGTCACGGCTGCTATTACAGCAGGAAAGGCTAAATCTGGTGGTTGTTGCGACAATTATTTCTTTAATTTGCCGATATATGCGGTGTTTTAAGTTTGGTAAGACTGTGACACGTCAAATTTTAATCATACGAATTTGTTCACAGAACTACAAGAGATAGGGCACGTGTTCATAAAAAAGTACTACTACTATTATTAAAAAATAAAACGACGAACCTTATAGCACCAAGACTTATCGAAGAAGAAAAGTTATAAAAGAACCAGATACCATTATATTTCCTACCTTGTTTTTTATTTGAATAAATATGTATATCTTTCAGTGAATCCCTAAATCTTGCTCCAGCACAGTTACGTCGGAAAGGTTGCTAATCGGCGCCTTCCTTATGCTGCCTTTGTCTTTTGACGCGTCAAGCCAATACAGAGTGTCTTCGAAAAAGGTCAGACTTACAGGTCTTTCCAAGGTAAGATTATTCAATAAAACCTAAAAATAATTTTAAAAAAATATCAGATTTGGCAACCATTTGAGTTTTTGGATAGGAGCATATCTTTTATAAACAGTACATAATATTAACAATCGTAATATACTTGAGTGCGACGTTGCCAAAGTTACGTATTCTCCAATTCAAGGAAATTACGCATAATCTGGCAACACCACGTAAAGGTTACCTAAAGATTACATAGAAAAATAAAGAACGTCGTGAAAAAAATAATGATTTTTAATAAAATGATATACTCATTTTTAGCACACTTACCGAGTGATTGCCGCCATCATACTTAATTCTCTCGATCGTCACCGACTGAGAGTCGCAGAAATAGATCTGTTCATTTTTGGAATCCAACGTAATGTCCGTAAATTTCTTTGGTTTATTTAGTAGAACTCTTCTGTTTTGGCCGTCTAAGGTCGCTATTTCAAGTCTACAAAAAGTATATACTATTATAACAAAAACAAAAAGAATAAAACAAAACCGGTTAACCGAATATTTAAAAACCGGTATTAAAAACCGGTATTAAAAACCGGTGTTAAAAACCGATACACCGAAATCGATTTTAAAAACCAAAAACGGTTCTCCAAACCGAAAAAGGCTTTTCTAAACCACAGTTAACAGAAAATCGGAAAATAATTATTCTCTATTAATTGTTTTTGCGTTGATTACGGATTTGTCCATGAGCTGTGGTGTTAAGTGATAATCATTATTCATCCTAGAATATTCTTCAAAAGAAATTGGTTAAATATAAATAAGAAGAAAAATATAACATCCCTGTTAATAAAATGCAAGATTCTAAAAGGTGATGTAAAAATTCCATACATACATACATAATTTATTTTTTCCTCTTATTTTAAATTGGTATTCTATCTTCGGTGTTTTTTCTTGGTTTATTGGTTAATAAAAAACAGAAAAGGAAAAGTGGTGATTTTTAAATTTTAATTTAGTGTATTATTATAGTAAGTTGTAGTTTTTATATAAACCGCAATCAACCAAAATCCTATTAATTGATATTCAAAGAACCGCTTTTCGATTTTGGTCCGATTATCCAAAAAACCGGTATTTGAAAACCGCTTTTTTAAAACCGGTTAACTGATATTCGAAAACCGGTTTTTCAAAACCGGTTAACCGGTATTCGAATACCGGTTTTCAGTTTTGGCCAAAACCGCGGTTAACCGAAAAACTGTTTCTGTTGCCAGCCCTAATAAATACCACTAAATATGTTATGCTTGGCAACAGTCTTCCATAAGATTGCCTTCTAACAGCCAGAGCAACCAATCTTTTGAAATAGAAACACTATAAACTTGGGATACACTTTTTTAATTCCTTTTTACGAAAAGGTACAACTTTTTGCAATTGGTATAAAACTTGGTTTTCACTCTTTCTGGACCGTGAGACAAGTGCAAAATCCTGTCACTTATTTCCATCTCAGTCCATAACGTGTAAAATGCTTTAAAAGGGTTGTACATGAATCGTTGTGAGCGTCAGCTGCGTCTCCAATGGTCGAACTGTACAGAGTGCTCCAAAAAAAAATTCATATTAAACTTGTATTTTTTAAGAACACCCTGTATAGAAGTTCCTTTTTGAATGGTAGCAATGAAAATTAAGTAAATTTTATCAACAATCCCTATACCTAAAATGTAAGGTTTGTAAGATATTTTAGGATTTTTTAAAAATCTTGACAAAAACAAAATTTTAAACTTTTCTACCTTACTTATGCATGACTTTATAAATTATATTAAATTGCTGAAATATTATACAGGGTGTCAAAAAACTAATATTGAATATTATTGTTCCAAAACACCTCGTATAAAAACACGTACCTTCGTTTTTATACCTTAATTAACAATGAAACGTAACTATGGTTACAACAACGACAAAATCTTTACTTGTTAATGTCTCGAAGTTTACACGACAAAAGTCGAATCTACACTAACGGAGGTTTCCGTCGTCTTTTTATAGTATGGTAGAAGAGTGAAGAATGATCTGGAATTTTGCAGAAAAGTCGCGAAAATTCCATGGTACAGGATGTCATAAAAGTTCTCAATGAATATTTTGTTCGTGTGTTTCGGAAACCTTTTATAGTAATGAAAGAATTTGGAAAAATTAAGGTAAATTATTTAAATAAATTAACAAACTAAATTAAATGATCTTAACTTTCTAAAATTCGGTAATTATTTACTAACCAGACGCATCACCGATTTTAAAGAAATTTGGTGTACGGGGTTTTTGGGGCGCTGATTACGAATCCGAAAGAATATTTAGTCGAACAAGTTTTGTTCTCGAGATATTCATTATCAGACTTGATAACCAAAACTAACTTAAACTGACTATTTCCCACTTTTTTGCACTCAATTCTTGAGTTTTCTGCTAAATTGGTACTTAATATTTGATTTTCACCTCTAAAAACCCCATTTTTCTATTTATTTTACTCATTTTTTCATAAAAGTGTAAAGCTTTACTTTAAATCGCAGTAGCCTTGGCGGCGCCAAGGCTACTGCCTACTGCGATCAAAATGACTGAAAGTGAAGCTTTGCAATTTGCAATGCAATTTTATGGAGAAAACGGGTAAAATAAAAGAAAAAAAAGAAATGTGGTTTTTAGGGGTGGAAATTAAATATTAGGTACCAATTTAGCTTTCAATCAAGAATTGAGTGCAAAAAAGGGGAGAAACAGTGAATTAAACAAACGGTTTTGGTTATCAAGTCTGATTATGAATATCTCAAAAACGAAACGAGTCCGACTAAAAATTCATTCAGATTCGTAATCAGCGCCCCAAAAACCCTCATATACCAAATTTCATTAAAATCGGCGATGCGTCCGCGGTTTGTAAATAATTATCTAAAATTCTCTAACCTAAACACACTTTTAAAAGTCTGTAACATTATAATAATTTCTGGACAACCTGAATACTTTTTGGTAAAAAAATGTAGGTGATGGTACAGTTATTATTCTAACAATCTATCAAAACATACAAAGTAAAGCGTAAGTAAGGTAGGATATAATAGAATTTTTCAAAATCCTACATATCTTGAAAACCTTACATTTTTGGTATAGGTATTGCTGATAAAATGTATTTTATTTTTATTTCTACAATCCAAAACTGGTTTAATATACCGGATGTTTCATTTAAAAAAAAACACAAGTTTAATATATTTTTTTAGAACCCTGTACAAATCCACCATCGTCGCCGCAGCGGACGTTCTCAATAATTCATGTATAGTGTATCTCAAAGTATATCGCTTTGGCTTTTGACGGCAGTATTCCAATATACCTGCCGACAGCAATAAAACTGCGTATCAGTAGGTATTAAAGGGCAGAACATCAGGGACGCACTCTAATAATATAAAGATTTATGATTTTAAGCAGTTTGGGACAAATCCGTTTTTGAACCAGCGTGTATTATGGTAATGCGTTTTCCTTTATTTGAAGGTGCTTTCGTCTGACAGTTTTGACTGGAATCCACCCATCCTTTGGATACCATGTCGTGTGTATCGAACCATGTTTCATCAAGGTAAATTATGGATCTGTTTTCTAACCTATATCTTTTAATTTCTTAAAGGTAATTAAATCTCCAAGTGCGTAATCTGTGCGATTCCATTACTAAGTGTCTTTTGTCTATTTTGCGGTATTTAATTCCCATTTTACAAAAAACTCTATGGAGGGTGGCACGGCTAATATTTATATTAGTGTCGTCTTCTTCTAGCTTCGTTTTCAGTTTATCCAAGGTAGGAACAACTCCGCTTTAATAAAGACAATATATTTTCCTCCTTATTAGGTCTTGATCACTATTGTCTGAGAGGTGAGATCGAAAATGACTACGCTTTTTTCTTTTGTTCAATTCTTCACTATTAATAATATCCCTTATCGACGATATTGGAGTTTTTGTAAGTAGACAGGTCTCTTTTAAAGCTTCTTGTTTAATAAGTCCCCTACTGATTAAAGTTTCATACACATTTTTTACAACCTGTTTTGCATCTAATGACAAATGATTTCGACGCGACATACTTATATGTATTCCCGTAAAACAACTTTTTCGAAACGCACAGTAAAAACGGTTATTCAACACTACAAATGGTCAAGAGATATTTATACCTGGCCCACCCCTGTCATTATGAACTCATAGGTTTGCCCAATGACAATAGGTCATAAATCATTAAAGGTTTATTGGGGTATTGCCCGTCAAAAGCCAAAGCGATATACTTTGAGATACACTATACAACCCAAACATTTTACAAGTTATAGACTGAGAGAAAATTGGTCCCGAAAATCTGTCGATGCCTCACGGGCCATTCCTTTAATTCTCCATCATTATGATAAACATACAACAAAACATTTTCTTACCTATTCTGGCCCGCCCAAACGAATACTCCTTTAACCGGATCCAGAGCGATCGCATTCGGTTTCGTCGTGTCGTTCGAGAGCAAAACGTGCTCTTTGGTTCCGTCAACACGAGCCACGCTGATGGTACCTCGTTTCGAGTCGCACCAGTACAGATTCTGAGCGACCCAATCGACCGCTAGACACGTGAGCCAATCGACGGGCATGTTGTCTATTATTTCGTTTTGGTCCAGTATGGAGGTTCTTTCGGTGCCTGAAATAAAATAAGATACACATGCATAAAAACACAATTTAATCTCGTATTTCCAAAGTAATATTCGAAAACTTTCTAAGTACAAAGAATATATACAGGGTGGCCCACCATATTCGACACGGTCTGTAGCTGGATAACCATGGGATTTTTAAAAAAAAGTAAATACTGGAACATATACAGGTCGGATAAGACCACAGTATAAAATTATTTTACTCTATACAGAATGTCTCAAAAAAGTGTGACGTATCAAAGTTATATTTTTTAAATAGAACAGCCTATATTTTATGACGGTTTTAGATTTTACATAAAAAATAATTTAAGTTTGTTAATAGTACCAAGTGTCTAATTTTATTCGTTTTTGTGATATTTGATTTTTTTAAAAATGCAGGGGTGCAATTAAATTAATTTCATTTTAACAATATAAACTCCTTAAACTTTAAAATTTGTTACAAGATTAGGAAAAGTCTGACTTATCATACGTAGGTCATATCGAGATCATAGATTATACAGGGTGATCAAAAAATAATTTAAATTTATTAGAAAGTCAAATTGCAATATCTCTCTTATTTTAAATGGAACACCCTGTAGTTTTTACACCACATGATGACAAACCAAATGCTCTTTCAAATTGTGTATAGGTTGCCTATACCTATCTTTAATACTTTTAAGTAAATTCCGTTTTAACATATTTTTATTCCAAATGTCTATTTAAATCTAAGTAGGCTGTGATATAGCTATGCCTATTTACTCAAGCCGTTATTGCAAAATGAAACTTGTTGGAAAAAAGCACAAAATTAAAGATTTTGTATTATCTGCCACTATTTTTAAAATTCACAGAAAAAAATTCGTTAGTTGCTTATAATGCTACTTCCAATAACACTTATTTCAGATGAATTTGGTAATGATAAAACTTGTGTTTTTAAACAATCCTAATAACGCCTCTGGTCAGTTATGACGACATTCTGTGACCTATAACTCGTTTCTTCCATTATCCATAATCACTGTGTCAAATTTTTTTAAAGCAACTATTAAGGTTATCAGATGGTTTCTCCTGGAATATTTTTTAGGATTAACTCTAGACTAAAGTAAACCATTTTTTTCACATCCTACCAGTATTATATCATCTTGTTGTTGTAGAAGAAGGGTTTTTATTTAAAACCATTGAAATTTCTTTTAAACTGACTAAAACACTAGTAATCAATAAATGGTCGTTGTTATTTTCTTAAGAAAAATATTAATGGCTGCTATGTCACAGCCAACTTTAATTTAAATAAACATTTGGACTAAAAATTTGAAAAAACAGATTTTACTAAAAAGCACAAAAAGATAGGTATAGGCAACCTATACGCCATTTGAAAGTAGTATTTTATTTGTCATCATGTGACGTAAAAAAATACAGGGTGTTCCATTTAAAATAAGAGAGATATGGCTATTTGATTTTCTGAAAAATTGAAATTATTTTTTGATCACCCTGTACAATATTTGATCTTGATTTGACCTACGTATGATATGGCTGACTTTTTCTAATCTTGTTACACATTTTAAAGTTTAAAGTGTTAAAAGTGTTAAAGTAAAATAAATTTAATTTTATCTCTGCATTTTTCAAAAAAAATCAAATATCACAAAAACGAATAAAATTAGACACTTAGTACTATTAGCAAACTTGAGTTATTATTTAAAGTAGAATCTAAAACCGTCATAAAATATAGGGTGTTCCATTTAAAAAAATATAACATTTGATACGTCACATTTTTTTGAGACATCCTGTATAGAGTAAAATAATTTTATACTGTGGCCTTATCCGACCTGTATATGTTTCACTATTTACTTTTTTTAAAACCCCATGGTTATTCCGCTACAGACCGTGTCGAATATGGTGGAGCCACCCTGTATATATATTCATTTTTTTAATTCCGTACAACAATTATTTTAGTTTTTATTACCATACCATCTCTCTTTATTTTCGTAACTTGTCCATGATCCGTATCGGCCCAAAATATTAGATCTTGATCAGCGATAAAATCGATGGAAGAAGCACTAGATACCTAAAACAGATTTATAGTCCTGGTTAGTAAAATTTGAAAACCGACAATTTAAACTTGAATAAATAGTTATATTTTTTTTAAGAAAATAATATTTTGCTTTAATATAATAAAAGTTAAGATTACTTAAAAATAAATAAATTAATGAAATATTTAATATAAAATTACTTACAATACAAAGAAGGTCTAACTCTAATCAAAGGATCATAAGCTTTCGGTCGAAATTATTTTAATCCAATAAAATAAAATATTGACAAGACGCCAGAACATGACCATTAATTTATTTATGTTTTACCCATCTATTATTGATCTGTAATACCTTAGAAACGGATTATGTTATGGTAGCAATAATACCTGCTATCACACCTAGGGCATTATAGAATAGAATAGAATAGAATAGAATATAACTTTATTTCAGATTTTGTTCATATAATACAAGCACCATAAGAACATTAAATGAAATGACGTCAACAAATTTACACAATTAACCTAATTCTAATACTATTACATACTAAAGTAATCCTCTAAATTGTATGGTTCTAGATTTAATAATAAATACCTTGTTTTCTTTTGAATTGCTTAAAGCTCTGAATATTTTTGATATCTTGTGGGAGTTTATTGAAAATTTTTATGCACATATATGATGGGTGTTTTTCTGTCATGCTTAATCTATGAATAGGGTAGTTGATATCCAAAGTTCTCGTACTATAGACTGTATTAGTGTTATTACCAAAAACAAGTTTTTGTTCTTAAATAAATACAACAAACATTCGTGTAAGTACAGTCCATACATAGTAAGAATGCCCGCTTATAATGCCCTAATGTGCTAATATGGAAATTTTATTGCTTATCCAATTTTATTTCTCTCACAATAAAGATCAAGTTTATACAAACATATGTATTAAAATAAAATCAATAACTTTTTTTCACCCTTTCGGGGTCATCCCACCCAGGTCCGACGACCGCCCCCTAGGTGGTGCACTGCAGCCTGAAGGCTTATTGTACCTTGACCCCTACTCCTTCTCATTCACACACCATTCATTCCATAACTTGGATGGTTGTTGCTCGGTCCGCTTCCTCGAGCAGAAACACCGTGTGAAATCAATAACTTACCAGTTCCTGAAAATATGCCATTAAAACGGTTTCGGTTATTTGAAGAATTGCGTTCGCATCTTTCCAAATACCAATATGCCATACTCCCGATCATACTGTTGCCTTGATTTAACTGGCAAAAGATTTTCGGTCGCTTTTAAGGCCTTTTCTCTTATATTTTGTGGAATTTCTTCCATTTTGAGCAAATTGTTAAATAAAAATGTTAACTGACTAACTGATAGAAACATCAAAGTCAAACTTAACACCAGTCATTATCTACTTACGTATACAGGTACAGGTGCAACTTATTTTTTATATTGCGAATAAATAATGTAATTAGTCATTGAAAAACTCTTTTGGGTAAAACATAAAGCATTGTATGCACCACGAGCTTTACTGGACTATAATGTCCATCAGGTCAAAATCTAGGCTCGGGCTATTTCTGACCTTCAGGGCATTATAGTCCTTGTAACGCCCTTGATACATAAATAGCTGTTCTTTAAAAGTAATATTAACTTTTATTATATTATGCAAGGACAGAATAGTTTTTAAAGTATATAAAAGTTTTAATTTTCTTAAAATGTTTAATAAACTGATTTATTCTGGTGAAAAGCCAAATATTATTTTTTTTAAACGTAATCTCCCAGAAAACAAATAAGCGATAAAATAAGTTATATTTTTTTAAAATATATTATATATACAGCGTGATTCAAAAATCGATCACAAAACTTAAGGGGGTGATTCTACTTGACAAAATAAGGGTAGAGCTTCATATATATATTTTTTTCAAGTTACAAGCTGTCAAAGTTCAATTTTTATTTTGGTTTTTTCGCCATATTGCATTTATTTTTTAATCAATCCAGTTGATATTTGGCACACAAATCGAGCTTTGCAGATTCTAAAATTTTAAGACAAAAGTACTTTTTAAATACCGCCAGAGGGCACTTTACCTAAAACTTCAAATTTATTTACATCATAACTTTTTATTTTGACAGATATAGCAAAGCTGGGGGCGCCATTTTATAGACAATCAAAAACTTAAAAAGTATAGGTACTCTTTATTAAAGTCGATAAACCTCACCGTTTAGGCACCAATAGACATCAAAGTTTTCATCAATTTCAATCAAATTACCTACATACATACAGGGTGTCCAGTAACTCAACCGACAAACTTAACGAAACGATTCTACAGCGAAATAAGAAAAACTTCATATAAACATATGTCCTAAACGTCTTGGTTTTTAAACAACGTGGTGTTAAAAATTAAAAAAAAGTTTTTTTGTAAATATTTAACACACCGTAGTTCAAAAACTATGACGTTCAGGACATATGTTTATATGAAAGTTTGTTTCTTATTTTCTGTTGTAGAATGGCCCCGTAAAGTTTGTCGGTTGAGTTATTGGACACCCTGTATATATGTAGATAATTTGATTGAAATTGATGAAAACTTTGATGTCTATTGGTGCCTAAACGGTGAGGTTTATCGACTTTAATAAGGAGTACCTTATTTTTAAGTTTTTGATTGTCTATAAAATGGCTGCCCCAGCTTTGCAATATCTGTCAAAATAAAAAGTTATGATGTAAATAAATTTTAAGTTTTAGGTAAAGTGCCCTCTGGCGGTATTTAAAAAAGTACTTTTGTCTTAAAATTTTAGAATCTGCAAAGCTCGATTTGTGTGCCAAATATCAACTGGATTGGTTAAAAAATAAATGCAATATGGCGAAAAAACCAAAATAAAAGATTGAACTTTATTTACCCTTATTGTGTCAAGTAGAATCATCCCCTTAAGTTTCGTGATCAATTTTTGAAACACCCTGTATATTTTCTTTTGTATATACTTACCCTAGAAATAGGTCCTAACACTTTTGTTTTATTTGAGCCATCCATCGGTCTACCTTGCAATTCCCAATTCAGTGAAAAAATATAAAATCTCCAACGCTTATACATTTATGGTAGTTATTTGGGTCCTCTACGTAACCTAATGGCAAAGAAAATAAAATTAAAACTCTTAAGTCATTTTTTCGTGTTAACCGTATTCATCGGAGTAGTTCAAACTGCGTTTGAAATGACAATATAAATATGAGAGTTATATAGAGATAGGTATTCAAATGTTTTGAACCGAATTACCACGAAAAAACGCCTTAAAAGTAAAGTAAAAAATAACATACCGATGACACAGGACCCCCAATTTGTTCTTAGGTTTTAAGAGAAAAAACATTATCGGGTAAATTAAAGTAAGATTTTTTTATTATAAAACCATCTCTGATTTAACCGGAAGTGCCATCAACTCTCGTATTATACATAAAAATGCCCCACTTTTTTTATTCAAGGATGGTATTTACTTTTGAAATGCCGAAAAGAGATTATTTGTAAAGAAAACCAAGCACAGCCATTATTTCTGCTCTGAAAAATAATCTTTGCTAAGTCAACTGTGCCAACTAAAAAATGACCCATCTTATTGTGAACACCTAGTATAAAAAAGTATACATTTTGGGAATTTTAAAAATATACATTTTTGGGAATTTTAAAATAAGTATACATTTTAATTTTTACTTAACATTGGGAATTTTGCTAAATAAAGATATACGTGAGGTGTCAAGGTTTTAAAAGTATAACTTAAACAATTTTCTAGGTTACTCTTATAATAATAAAATAAAAACATTAAACAAACTGGGTCGCGTAGAAATGCAAAACAAACACTGGAAAATTTAATATTTTAAAGAGGGAGGAAAAAAGTTATAAGGAGATTAGATAAGAAGTAGTTAGTGAAGTCAAGTATAAAGTTAAAGTTTTAGTTAAGCCCCGTACGGTCTACCCCTAGTGGGGGGTATGCCCGTACTAAATTAAGTAAGTTAAATAAGTTAAAGTTGGTTTTTAAAAATGCAAAGTTAATTTTGATGGTCCACCGGTCTCATAGTCCCAAGATAGTTCCATATGGTACATTGATCCCAGTGACGTATAGTAGCCCATATGTGATTCCAAAATTATACGTCACATTATTTCTACAAAAAGTAATATTTTGTATCACATGTTATACAGGGTGGTCCCTAAATAATGGGTCAAATTTCAACTGAAGAAATCCAATATTATTATAAGTTCCTGAAAATAAGCAGTACCCTTTTGTTCGGGTGTTTTTTAAATTGAAAATAAATAGATCAAAGCACTGCATTTTCTTTTTATAAAAAAAAATAGCGAACAGCGTATAGTACAAAAAGGACACCTTCAAAAGTTGTAGTTTTTAATTTTTTAAGCTCTACTACTCTGGTATACCGAATATAAATAAATATTCTTAATTTTTTTTTATCTTTGGACAATCCACGAAGGCTGAAAGCCTAAATACTAACGTACCGTGGGTGTCTTAAGCAGGGTAAGAGGAAGTTTGTTAACACGGGACTTAAAACTTGAAGATTTGGGGGAAGGAAAGACCTCCGCTGGCAGTAGGTTCCACAGTCTAGAAACTCTAGGGATAAAAGAACGAACAAAATGGGAAGTTCGGGGCCTGTCCAATTGGACCGTATAGGGATGCATACTTGCGGCACCACGAGTTTCTCTGTTGGGACCTGCAAGAGGAGGGACTATACTGGACAATTCGTCGGAGCAGAAGCCGTAAAAGTATCTATAGAAGCGCGATAGATCTCCCACAGCTCGACGATGGGCAAGAGAAGGAAGTCTTTAAGTAAGTAAAGGATCATTAATAAGACGACCAGCCCGTCTTTGAATGGCATTAAGAATGCTGAGGGTTATAGGAGATGCCATTCCTCTGACATGAGAACAATATTCCAGAGAGGGTCGAATTTGGGACACATACAAAGTGTATAAATTGGAAGGAGAAAAATACTTTTTGGTTCGGAAAAGAAATCCAAGCTTTTGAAGCCGCGGTGGCTATAGATACAATGTGTTTATGCCAGTTAAGGTTATTTTCAAATATGACTCCCACAAGGTTAAATGTGTCCCCGCTCTGCAAAACCTGGCCAAGCAAAGGATGAGTGTTTGATGATTTTTTTCGCGACAAGGAACACGATTGTGTTTTATTTATAATAAATAGCCTAACTAGTAACACTACTTGGAAAAAGGTGGCTCATTGAAAACCCTCGAAGATCAATACAGGGTGTGACGAAAAATAGCTCAGTACGTTAATCTAAAACAAAAAAAAACGCACAAACAATATTTGATAGTCTCACCTGTCGCACATTTACACGTGTAAGACACCGAAGTCCTGGGCAGGCACAAATGTTGGCATGCGGATTTCTTGTCTTGGCACGGATGACGACCTAGGAGCACAAACAAAAATAAAAGTTAATTATACCGGGTGTTGCATCGCCGGGCGAGACATAGGAAATCCAATGTAATTTTTAATGGGGTCAATTATTGGCTTCCCTAATTATTTTAGAGAAAAATTCTATTAAAGTTTATTGAAGGGCAAGCAAATCTACGTCCATGGTAAAAATTTTAGATCTTTCGGTTAACCCGTTTGCTAGTTAGATGCTAATATATTTTTAAAAATTGTTACATTATTATCGCTTCATACTTATGAACAACAATAAAAATACCAGTTAGCGTGACATTACGTTGTCATTTTGAAATTTAGTGCTTTATTATTATCAAAAAATCGTACTAACTGGTATTTTTATTGTTGTTCATACATATGAGGCGATAATAATGTAACAATTTTTAAAAATATATTAGCATCTAACTAGCAAATGGGTAAAGTTTTTACCATGGACGTAGATTTGCATGCTCTTCAATAAACTTCAATAGAATTTTTCTCTAAAATAATTAGGGGAGCAATAATTGACCCCATTAAAAATTACATGGGATTTCCTATGTCCCGCCCGGCGATGCAACACCCGGTATACATTAAAACTAGAAATACATACGGCAGTACAGTGTGTCTACGTAAGTTGGCGTCATATGGAAAACTTTTTTATTATTAATTTTACAAAAAAAAAAACATATTCTTTATAAAAATTTCTGCATGGTTCAAAACCTAAATGGCAATCATCAGATATTAAATTGTATCAGTCATAGTTATCTACGAGGCTTGGCCAAAAATTTTAATTTTGGTTTAAAACTAAAGTGCCTGTATTTTTGCTAATATCGCAAATTGTCATAAAGAAAAGATGTTTAGAATTAAAAATTGCTTTTAAATATGCAATTTTGTTAGTTTAAAAAAAAAATTCTGTGAAAATCATGAAAATTTAAGTTTGTACATTAGCGCATTGAACATTCTTCTTGTTTTAATAATACTAAATTTATTTATTTATTTATTTATTAAATATACGGGATTCCCCATTTTTACAATGACTATTACAATTATTGAAAAAAATAACTACATTATTAAATTAAGTTACAATTAGATAACTAACTAACAAATAACAGGTACATATAGGCAGATCAAAAATATTTATATATGAATCACAAAAAGATCACAGCTACAAGTACTTATTTATTAAGGAACCATATGATTGGTCTTAGATTTAAATTGAGACAGCTGTTAAAAACATCCACTCGTGTACCAAAGGTGTTCAGCACACGAAGAGCTCTAATCATCGGTGAGTGCATTCCATAGTTTGTGGTATGAGGGTGGATATGGAATAAATTAAAATTCCGAAGATTACGAGAGGGGACATTAAGTTAAACAAGTGATAGAAGGTCGGGACAGTCAATGAGATCATTAGATAGCTTAAACACAAAACAGAGATCATAAACTTGACGTCTATGCTGTAAAGTGTGTAGACTTAGTTTTCTCAGTAAATCAGAGCGGTGGTAATTCTCTATCCTTACTCCAGACTTGTATGCGGCAAACCGCAAAAAATTTATTCTGGACCCTCTCCAGCATATCAGAATGAACAGCATACTGTGGTGACCATACCACAGTGGAATATTCCAAAATTGGCCTAACCAAGGAGCAGCACAAAAGTCTGGCGGTGGCAAGTGAGAATTCAGAGCAGCTTCTATGTACAAAACCAAGCATTCTCATACCCCTAAGACTAACCTTGTTAATGTGCTCCGCAAAGCTAAGATTTTCCGCAAACCAAACACCTAGATTTTTAATTTTGTTTACATAGCTCAAGCTTTTATTATCTGTGACGTAACATGTATTAAATTTCTTCGTACCCCTAAAAAACTAAATTTAAAAAGTTTATTTAAAACTGTCCTATAACATTTATTATTATGAAATGTATTGCACCAATGAGCACATCTAAATTTTCACCTTTATCACAGAAATAAAAACTATTTTTTTATAAGTAAACAAAATTTTATATTTGGAAATAATTTTAAATTCTAAATATCTTTTCTTTATAAAAATATTTAATTTTTAGAAAAACTACAGGTACTTTACTCTTAAGCAAAAATTAAATTTTTGGCCAAACCTCGTTAATGACTGATACAATTTGATATCTGATGGTTTCTTTTTAGGGTTTAGCAACTTGTATATTAGATAAATCCGTCAAACTTCGGGACTAACCTGTCTGTTCCGTCGCATCGTAAATTCTCAAAGCCAGCACGCCACTGGTGCTGTTCCTTAAAGAAATAATTGAACTGTTCTGGCCGGCAACCTTGTCTGCAACGTAAATCGACTGATCCGCGTCGTCGGCATAGTAGACCTTGTCCTTGTACACCGTTATCGCTGTCACTGTCACATTTGACGGCAAATTGAGCTTTATGATGTTTTTTCCTTCTAAGTTTGAGTACATCACTTCGTAGCCGCTAACCCAATATAATCTAAAAAATAAAATTTTCTTTATAAAAAAATGGGACGTGTCAGAAATGACATTTGTCAACATTAATACCTGCCAGAAGTGACACACGTCAAAAATTTCCGACAAAAAATTAATTAGAAGAAAACGAAATGGCAGTAAATTTAACATTCCTACTGTATTTAAATTACTAAATACTACTAAGTCTAAAACGAAAAAAAAGAACAATAATGGTATAGAAGGAACAGTTTAAAAATGTAAATTCGGTGCTCTTTGATAAGAAAAAAAATCACAAAAAGTTTAAAGCAAATAAATCGGCATGCTTCTCTTCGCGTCCGCCTTTGCTATATTTCTTTTATGATATGCCGGTTGATGCAACTGGTCATCGCACTATGGGATAAAAATTCATTTTTTTGGTTAAAATTTTGAAACTTACCAATCTAACTTAAAATAAGGTGCTTTTTACTGGAAAAATATTATAAATTATTACAAATGCTTTTTGGAAACCTAAAACCTATTATATGCTATTATACATTTACACCCCCTTAACATTATTATTTTTTATTGTACAAAATAAACTAAAATGTCAGCTTGTTTGGTTAATTCGGTAGTATTCTAATCAGTAATCCGATGATTATTATCTCATATGATATACAGGGTACGACAACAGGTATAATTTTTTTTAATGGAATACCCTGAATATTACATCACAACCAAAAAAATCTTTAAAAAATTCCACATTTGATGTGTCTATCTCAATTAGTTTCGGAAATATGACCATCCAAATCTGAAAAATAATTTTAAATTATTCTTAGAAGCGTAATAGAGATACATCTTCCCAACTTTTTTATTTTTTAACGTATAAAATAAATAAAAAACACTGTTTTGTTGGGTAGATTCTGTAGAATCCATATCTTTCATCAAAATGCTTTTATCTTTTAGGATATACAGTGTAGGACAAAACATATTAAATTATAAAATGGAAAACCTTGTAAATTATAAATAAATCTTGTATCTGTTCTTACACTCAGAAGTAGCAAAAAGTAGGAAGGCAATTGTAAGTACAAAAACTGATAAAGAAAAAGGTAAAAAAATATTTGACAAAAGTAGCGAGACTTCGCTGAGACTGCATCGGAAACACAACAATAGCTCTTATTATTTAAACTCTTTTACTTTTTTTAGTAAACAAGGCTAATAATAAACTAAGTAGATTAAATGTTGTATATTTATGTTTACTTAAAATACATTTTCAAGTTTCTTATTACCTCAATAGAAATCGTCATATCCTTTTATAATTTTGCGTACATGTAGTTTGGAATATCTTCTATGAAATACATAGCATGAGCCATTAAAATTTCAAAGTTGCTTTTTAGCCAAAATAATGGATTTCTATCCCATAGTGTATCGGCCCGTCGCTGTAAGGGAAAGCGGCGCCTTTGTATAGAATAGTCCGATTGCAAGCGGCCTTTTTTTATGTTTTTTGTATTATTTTCAAGGGGTACCGAATTTGCGCTTTTAAAATGTTCTTACTATAATTGTTATGAAAGTGGGAGCAACATCGATTTTGACCAACCATCTGAACCAGTGAAGTTTTTACACGTGCTAATGTAAATAAATTTTAGGTTTTAGGTAAAATGCCCTCTGGCGGTATTTGAAAAAAGTACTTTTGTCTTAAAATTTTAGAATTTGCAAATCTCGATTTGTGTGCCAAATATCAACTGAATTGGTTAAAAAATAAATGCAATATGGCGAAAAAACCAAAATAAAAATTGAACTTTGACGGCTTGTAACTCGAAAACGAATGACATTAAAAAAAAATTATATGAAGCTCTACCCTAAGGATTGTTATTACTATTATTATTATTAAAAATATATCATACCTGTCGGATTCTATGTCCACAACTAAACTCTTCGAATCAACACTCAAATTTGGCACCAAAACTTTCCTATCGGAACCGTCCATACCACTACACTCCAAAAATGCCGTGTTATTGTCCATTAGAATCCAAAATACTTTTCCTTGAGTGGGATGCACGGCGATAGATAGTACCGTTTCATTTTCTAGGAAAGTCGTACTATATTCGCCGTTTATGTTGGAAATAACTAAAATAAAAGGAAAAATAAAAATAAAGGGCGTATTTTTAAAGATATAAGGACTCTTCCAACCCTTCAACTTGAAAATTAAGTGTAGTGGCGCCATCTGTTTTCGAGTATTTGAACTTCATTCAGAACAACGGTTATTTGGGTCTCATATCAACTCCCGAGCGAAGCCGGGAATCATAACTAGTATATAATAAAACTAAGTTGATAAAATGTGCGTGCCGATAAAACTTGAAAAGGAGTCCCGATACGATAAAGGGACTTATATAGTGTGATAGCCCTTTATGCTCCCTCGAACAAGAAAGTTCCCGCTTTACCCTAGAGGGCGTATTTTTAAAGATATAAGGACTCTTCCAACCTTTCAACTGGGAAATTAAGTATAGTGGCACCATCTGTTGTCAAGTATTTGAACTTCATTTAAAACAACGGTTATTTGGGTCTCATATCAACTCCCGAGCGAAGCCGGGAATCATAACTAGTATATAATAAAACAAAGTTGATAAAATGTGCGCGCCGATAAAACTTGAAAAGGAGTCCCGATACGATAAAGGGACTTATATATTGTGATAGCCCTTTATCCCCCCTCGAACAACAAAAGTTCCTGTTTTACCCTAGAGGGCGTATTTTTAAAGATATAAGGACTCTTCCAACCTTTTAACTTGGAAATTAAGTGTAGTGGCGCCATCTGTTGTCGAGTATTTGAACTTCATTCAGGACAACGGTTATTTGGGTCTCATATCAACTCCCGAGCGAAGCCGGGAATCACAGCTAGTAAAGAATAAAATTTCTATATATTTATTTTAATGTATATATTTCTTTTAATTTACCTATGCCATTGGCCGAACTGACAAACAACAACTCAGAGACCCAATCGACAGCCAATCCAGACACGTGTTGAAGTCCCGTGTCGATCAATGTCTGTACAGGTCCCTGGGTCAAGTTGGATTTCTTTATATCGTCCATGTGCGAATCCGCCCAATACAAGCTCTTATTTTTGGCGAAATATTCGAGCTGCACCGGACTGAGCACCTGGGGCAAGCTTATGGTGGGAATGGTATGGTAGTAGGGCTGTTCGATGTCTACGCCTCTGATCTCGCTGTTGCGTGCTATCAGAAGTACGCGTTCGTTGGTTACGCAGGTCTTGTTGTCTTCGCTCAATCTAAATGATATAAAATTTTTATTTTAGTTGAGGAGCTAGAGAAATGAGTAAAAATTTAATGATACAAAAACAACTAATTTTTCATACATACAGGGTGTCCCACCGGGAACTGCTACGATCGGTTTTCGAAAAGTAAACTTTGGAAAATTTTGAAAATTTGTTATCATTATAAAGTCAGTGGGATAAATACAACTAGACGATTTTGAAAGTTTTACCACTCCCGGTTATAACGGAATGGCAACTTCCTTATTTTAAATGGAACACCTTATATATTACCTATTTTTTAGATTCGGCGTAAAATTTTAGACAAAATTTATGTATAGTGTAAAGTGTTTTATACCTAAGTACAATCGTTTTTTACTTATTTTAAATTTTATGTCAAAAATAACGTTTGCAAGCCATAGCACAACCATAATCGATCTTATAGATACTTTTACGGCTTTTGCTCTGACGAATTATCCAGTATAGTCCCTCCTCTTGCAGCTCCCAATAGAGAAACTCGTGGTGCCGCACGTAGGCATCTCACACGGTCCAACTGGACAGGCCCCGAACTTCCCATTTCTTTCATTCTTTTATCCCTAGAGTTTCTAGAGTGTGGAACCTACTGCCATCGGAGGTCTTTCCTTCTCCCCCAAATCTTCAAGTTTTTAAGTCCCGTGTTAACAAACTTCCTCTTACCTTGCTTAAAACACCCACGGTACGTTAGTATTTAGGCTTTCAGCCTTCGTGGATTGTTTAAAGATTTAAAAAAAGCCTTAAATTTGAGTTTGAGTTTGGTTCCTCGTAGAAAAAGAACTTCTTTAGTAGACCATATTAATATTTTTACAATTAATAAATACTGAGTAGTCAAAAATAATCGTTAAAAATTACAACGACAAAAGCCTTAAAAGTCAATTTTTTCAAACGAAAACCCTTATCTTTTTTACCTTATCCTAAAATAAGGGTAAGTTTATATAAGGATGTCGATTCCAAAATTTATAATTTTTGAAATATTAATAATTCAATATTTATCTATTCTAACAATGCTTTTAAGTATGACTTAGTTTGACTTCTATTTGGCCCTGACCCCAAAATGCAGCGCCATAACCAACTAAACCATAACTACCCGTACTTAAAAGCACTGTTATGGAAGCTTTCACAGCCTTCTTAAATTATAAGTCGTGAAGGAAAAATCTGGCAACACAGCACAGTAGGAATGTCAAGTAATGTTTATAAGTAAACAGAAACAAGTTTAAACAATTGCTTTAAAGGTTTTTTCTGTTTTTAAAAGTTAAATCGTAGCGTATATTTATTATACAGGGTGTTATGGAAATACTTTAATATATTGAAATGGGTGACTCCTGGGACAGTGTAGAGACACACTGAGTACTTTTTTTGTTTAATTCAAACTTTTTTACAATTTGTAAAAATACCTTCTTTTCACCTATCTGCTACGTCCCTGGTTACGTAAAGACTATAAACACAGACAGTAGACCTATTTGTTTGCGATGTTGCCAAACGTCCTATTTTATACCCAATAAACGATATAAATACATAATAGAATAAAAAGGTAAAATGTTATTATATTCTATTTTTTTATAAATTTACTTTAAAAAATTATTAAAAGCCTTATATCAAAATAAATTGTAACAAAAAAATATTTAAATAAAGGTCGATTTACCTTCAATACGGAATATGTTCTAAATGCCCTCCGTTTGATTCCAAACATGCATTTATTTTCCGCTGCATACTGTTTCTCACACGCGCAAAAATGTTTTCATTGTTACTTATTTGCTGAGCCGCTAGTTCCACACGATTTCGCAACTGTTCTAAACTGTTAATGGGTTCACTATAAACAAACTCTTTCATAGTTCCCCGGCTTGCCGAGCATTTTGCCTAGCTTCCCCATAACACAAAACCATGTCAGTCAACTCGATTGAATTTCGTTGCATTTACGTAAATTAAAACAAGATGCAAAACTTAATAAACGCACAATTTGGTAAATTCTTCGCAATATTATTTAAAACGCAAACCAGGTCAAGCGAATTTCGTCTTTCTGTAACCTTTGCATAATACGGAAGCCTTCTTATTGGTCAATTAAATCATGCCGGCTTCCTTGACAACAACAACGCGAATTTGTGATGTTCAGCTGTACAATTGTACTACATCTAGTACATTTAGTATATTAAGTTTTTTTATGTTTATGGCAGTCCATGTTAGTAGCACAAAGCTAAGTACTAAGTACCGTGGGTGCCAGGTTTTAGATGTTAAACCCATTTAACGACTGAATAATGTTATCCAGAGGGCACCACCATTTTATCGTAGATTTCAAAGCACACAATAGAGGACAATAATATACCGGCATAAAAAAAGTTAACCAATTTTTATTTTCTACTTATGAGCGGCGTAGGCGTTACATTAAATAATAACCTTAAATAACATTTAGAGCTACAACAGCTTTTAGAAGGCTAGGATTTTTTTCTTGGCTGGAAAGTACTTTTATTTTCACGAGTACACTCTTTACACTTTCACCATAAACTTCCCTTCTCTTCCGTACCAATGAGATGTACAGTAATATAGCAACACAAAGTAATTGTTTCAAGCATTTTGTAACCGTACATCTGAAGAAGCCCCAAAATGTCCACTTCGGCTCCTTTATCCCTAAGGTATGTTAAATATGCCGTCTACTTTTTATACCCACGGTAATAAGTTCCTAGACATCAAGCTTTTATGAATTATCAAAAGAAAAAACGAACCCTGCATTTTGTAGTAAAAAATTTTGATTAAAAAAACCTAATTAAATTGAAAGCACCTAGTTTAACCAAAAGAATTCGCTGTAAGTATCATTTTATCGCCCATAACCAGAACAACATGAGACAAAGAAAAAGGTTTAAAAGAATTGAACTTACAAGTTTCAATAAATTGATAAACCCAGTTACGTGCAAACTGCAAAAATGTTAGAATAAATTGCAATAAATTTCTTGCAAAAACATCTAAACTGTAAAAACACCTGTGTTTGTGGCGCTGATCACGGATCTGAAAAATTTTTAGTCGGAAACATTTTGTTTCCGAGATATCCATCATTAAAGTTGGCATTTGAACTAACCTCATTTTCACTTTATTCCCCCTTCTTTTGGCATACAATTCTTGATTTTAAGTTAAAGTGGTACACAATATTTGATTTTCACCTTTTAAAACCTCATTCTTCTACGTATTTTACACCTTTTTTGAATTAAATTGCATAGCTTCGCTTTCAATCGTTTTTAATGGTAGCAGAATATGGTGGAGGCGGTGGAGCAGTGAATGCACGGTTGCAACGTTTTTAAAGGGACCCTTCCCAATTTATTTGATAAAAGGTGTAAAAACATAGAAACACGGGGTTTTAAAAGGTGAAAATCAAATATTGTGGGCCACTTTAGCTTTAAATCAAGAATTGTGTGCAAAAGAGGGGGAATAATGGTGAAAACAAGGTTAGTTTAAATACCAACTTTGATGATGATTATCTCTGAAACCAAACATTTCCGACTAAAATTTAATTCAGATTCGTGATCAGCGCCCCAAAAAACCCAACATACCAAATTTGGTTAAAATCGGAGTTGCGGACACTTTCTGTACAATTACCGTAGTTTTTTTGTACATTTGTCTCATAGGGAATAATCTTTTGTACTTTTTTCTCGTGTGAACCAAGATCGTTTAACTAGGTAAGGTTGCCTCGTAAGCCTTACAACATGGCGGACCATACGTCACATATGTATTTTGCTCATTATTTAATGAAGTTTTTAACAGTGTAGTTTGTGTTTTTTGTCAATATTAAAGAAATACTTTTAAATACTGTTAATTCCAGTTGTTACCGTAACTTCTTTATTTCTAGTAATAAATTATTTAACAATGATTATTCTTTGTTTGCTATGTTGGCGCCAAGGAACCAGCAGTGCGGTACATATGTGACGTAATGAGGCAACCTTACCTAGTCAAACGATCTTGTGTAAATCACCTGTCGTCTGTCAACTCTTAATTTTGATGAAAGAAAAGCTAAATGTAACAAAAACTTTATTTAAAAACGCAGTAAAATTTGTTTTAATAGTGTTTTGCAATAAAAATACCGTTTTGTGTATTTTACTTCAATTCTTTGTGCGCATACGTGTCGCGTCGCAGTGTTTAAAAAGTGTGTAAAGTAATTAACCACCTAAAAAGTGTACTTGATTTGTGGAAAAAGTAATCTTTACATTCATTATACGCTGGAACAACCTAGTAGTGTAATAAAGGATAATTTGTGTAATCATGTAAGTTTTTCGTTTGATCGAATTGAAACAGCAAAACCCATAGATAAACTGGTAAAGAACAAAATAAATTTGGCAACTTTTCTCAAGCTTGTTGACGTAACCACGTGTTATAACTGCTTTCAGCTGTTTTTGACAGCGACAGAAGGTAAACATATGTATTTAAAGGGATTTAAAGAGCTGGTCAGTAGCGGGTTTGCTTTTTAATCGTAAAATTTTGGGGTTCATTATCACTGTTATTTATGGTGGTCCGCCATTTTTAATAATTTTATTCAATTTATTTTTACACAAGGATTTTGGGGTTTAAATATATTAAAGTATTTCCATAACACCCTGTATAAAGAAAAAATAAGTAATTTATTGTTATATTTAAAAGATAGAACCAGTTCCAATATGTTAATCGTTGTTTTTACGTTTAAATGTGCCCGTATAGTTGGTGCGTACGGCATACATTATGCCACGAACGTGTTGCGTTTCGGGCTGCAAAACGAATTACCCAAGTTATATTAAAACAGAGGGTTATCAAACAACATTTATTTCCCCATAAACAATGAAATTAGGAAAGCCGGGTTGTGCGCCATTGACCGGATAAGTCTTTTTTATTAAAAGTAAAAGTAGTACCTATACGGTAAATGGACAAATATATTTTACGGGCTACTAATTAACTAAGTGTGTTTTTAAAAAATTGGTTTTATTTTATATCAATAGTGTGTATAGTTCACCAAAAACAATTATTTACCCCAAGCAATATCCTAAGGACTATATCAACTAATGCGCATAAAAATCCAGGTAAGTTTACCAAAAATATTATTTATATAGATATTCTGAAAGTTATTTACTTAAGGCAGTTTTAGGGTAAATATAGTGGAAAACCTAATTTAAAGCGTTTATTATTTTAAAGCGCATCTTATGTAATACGCTATATTATTAAGCTTTTATATTTATAACTAAACACACATGCTTTTTAAGCATTTTAAGTATTGCAAATATTACTAAATAATAAATGTTTAGTTAACTTTCAAAAGGTTACATTGGTCTGTTCGCAAAAAATGCATAAAGCGGGGCAGAAAACATCATAACAATTTGAAATTTTTAAATCCTTACCAACAAATTTGTATAAGGCAGAAAAGTTCCTGATAAGTTTTGCAGACACATTATTGCTTTTTAGGGCAACTATATTATTTAAAATTATACCTATATGTTGTCTAAAATATCCAAAAAAATATTACCTATATTTTGTTTAAAACACTTAAAAAATTAATTATATTTAGCATGTAATCTATTAGGAACTCATTTCAATATTCCTACTGTACAGTGTTGTTTGCAACGTTGCCTTTCTTACTTCACGGCTCAGAGAGAAGGCTGTGAAGCTTTACATCTGACATTTATTGCATGATTCTTATGACAGACAAAAATGTAAACAATAAAAAATTTCTATCAGACATACATTTTTGACCGTTTACATTAGCCAGAGCTGTCTGTCTGACATAAATATCATGCAATAAATGTCAGATGTAAACCTACCATTAGAATAGATAAATGTTAAATGAGTATTGAGTAAATGGTTAATATCTCAAAAACTATAAATTTTTGGAATAGACCTTCTTATACAAATTTTACTATCATTTATGATGCTTAATAGCATAAGATAACGCACCTGGTGCCAAACAAACTATCCGCTTTTATCGGAAAGAATTTGTCGATGGCGTCCTTGTTTTCTGTTCGAAGTACGGTAGCTAATGAGCGTCACGGTCAGATCGCGGGCGGAGGGTACGGGGTGCCGGTGTTTGTATTTTGCCACGGCTTTTAAGTGCGCATGTTCGTCCACATTCATTTGTTTACTGCGCGAGGTCGTAAAAATCCGAAAAGTGTTTCTTGGCACTGCGGATCTAAATGTAGGTTATCTATGGCAGTTACCGGTTGAACACCCTGTATAACCCCACAATAATGCAAATTTCTGGTTGTGAATTTCGATCACACAGTCTGTCCTAGTCGCTCAATGCATATTATATCTCTAGAAAAGATAGGTGGGTTTTAAAACTTACCTGGAAATATGCGGACAATCACATTTGTAAGTTCCATTCAAGTGCAACAGACATAAATGGGAACAACCTCCATTGTTCGTCCCGCAGGGATTTTTTCCACTGGGTTGTCTGCTGGGATGCATTATTTTAATGTCGAATGGTTGAGTCAAAGTTCTCTAAAAAAAATTCTTAAAATATATGTTTCAAATTTTTAGTTAATTTGAATAGGTAAGTTCTTAGGTGGTTTTAATACAGATACATTGAATTCTCTCAGTGTTAAATGCAATTTTTAAATTTTTATCTCGTGGTAAGCCCCACTGATTACCCCTATTTTGTGTTTCACTAAGACGCAAGGGATTAAGGAGCACGGTTTGTAATTGGAGCCTAATAGCAAAAATGTAATAATAATTTGCCATTTTAAATGACTTAATTACTGTTTTTCATATATTCTGAACCTGAATGCCGTTCCTGTCTTTTTCACATAATATAACTATATTTGTAAGAAATTACCTGTATAACCATAACGTCTCCTCCGGTCCACTTATTAGCCCTCACGACGCTGTTGGTCCGCCAATCCGTCCAATAGACGTAGTTTTCAAAGAGAGATATCGCAAACGGATGCGAAAGGAACTCCTGGTTGCTTATAACTTCGTGATGGTCGAGGCCGTCGTAGTCGCAAGTGTGGATCGAGTCTGAACGAGCGTCGGCCCAATATATTCTAAAATTATGTTTTTTTTTATAGTTGGACAATCCACGAAGGCTGAAAGCCCAAATACTAACGTACCGTGGGTGTCTTAAGCGATGTAAGAGGGAGTTTGTTGACACGGGACTTAAAAACTTGAAGATTTGGGGGGAAGGAAAGACCTCCGCTGGCAGCAGGTTCCACAGTATAGAATCTCTAGGGATAAAAGAACGAACGAAATGGGAAGTTCGGGGTCTGTCCAATTGAACTGTATAGGGATGCATACGCACGGAACCACGAGTTTCTCTGTTGGGAGCTGCCAGAGGGGGAACTATACTGGATAATTCGTCGGAGCAGAAGCCGTAAAAGTATCTATAGAAGAGCGATACATCTCTCACAGCTTGACGATGGGCAAGAGAAGGAAGTCTTTGAGTAAGTAAAGGATCATTAATAAGACGAACAGCCCTTCTTTGAATGGCATCAAGAATGCTGAGGGTTGTAGGGGATGCCATTCCCCAGACATGAGAACAATATTCCAGAAAGGGTCGAATTTGGGACACATACAAAGTGTATAAATTGGAAGGAGAAAAATACTTTTGGCTCGGAAAAGAAATCCAAGCTTTTTGAAGCCGCTGTGGCTATAGATACAATGTGTTTATGCCAGTTAAGGTTATTCTCAAATGTGACTCCCACAAGGTTAAATGTGTCCCCGCTCTGCAAAACCTGGCCACACATAAGCAAAGGATGAGTGTTTAATGATTTTTTTCGCGACAAGGAACATGATTGTGTTTTGGATGCATTAAATTGAACGAGATTTTTGGCGCCCCAATCCAATATCAAATTGAGATCCTGCGAAAGAGATATCTGCATCGCCCTGCGTTTGCCTTCCAAGTCGGGTTGAGAGATTGGTTTGGGAACCTGAAAAAGTGGAGTGAAGGGTACTATCGTCAGCATAACTATGAATGGGATTGGTTGTGGAAGAAAGAAGGTCGTTGATGTAAAGAAGAAACAAAGTTGGTGCTAGTACTGAACCCTGAAGCACTCCAGCATTAATTTCGTGAAACCTTGAAGAGTGCCCATCAAGAATGACTGATATACGTCGATTAGAAAGATACCTGGAGAGCCAAGAGCAGAGTTTAGTAGGAGGGAAGTTTATTAAGAAGTGCGTCATGCCAGACTTGGTCGAAAGCTTTAGATATATCAAGATCAATGATCTGGGACTCATCTAGAAACTCAAGAGACTTGTTCCAGTTGTGTGAAACAAAGGAAAGAAGTACTGCTGTAGATCTCTTGTGACGAAATCTGTATTGCCTGTTATGTAAAATTTTATGTTTTTCTAAATACCTAAGAATTTGCAAGTTAATGGATTTCTCCATTACTTTACAAAGCATTGAGAGGAGTGAAATGGGTCTATAGTTGGATGGAAGAGATTTAGATCCTTTCTTGGGAATAGGCTGGACACGTGCAGCTCTCCAGCTGTCTGTCTGGAAAAATACCCGTGTCATAAGAGATTCGAAAGAGCCTGGTTAAAATTGGTGCAAGTTCAGGAGCACATTTTTTAAAACGATTGCTGGTATTCCATCTAGCCCAGACGATTTCTTGGTGTTAAGAGAAGAAAGGATACGCTTAATGTGTTTTATTTACCTTAATGTCCAATGTTAATTTAGTCAATGATTTTAGCTTTATATTTGGTATACTTTATCCTACTAAACACTTACTTACCTTCTCATTGTATAATCCAACGTCAATCCATTAGGCCATCCACCCTTGTCGAACTGATCTACTCTAACCACGATTTTTCTATCCAATCCAGCTAGAGAACATCGTTCTATTCTAGGCGCTAACGTTTCCCAGTCAGTCCAAAAGAGATACCTTAAAAAATATAGATTGTTCTGACAAATATAGTGATTTTACCTGTAAATCGCCCTTATTAACCCTTGTTTGTTAAAAGATATACAAAGTTCGTTTATAGTTCATATGAAGTCAATCGAAACAGCAAAAAAACTACTGTACCGGCATCTTCTTTGTGAAGCATAGGCGTACAACGGAAGAATTCGAATAAATATTCTTAGAGTGGGTCCATGATTTTTTTACTTAGCTACATTTTAAAACGTAAATAAGTAACTTAAAATATTTTTTTAACATGTTGTTTTCTACCTATTCAAGAAATCCACTATAAGAGGAACTACTACAGGGATCTCAAAAACCATACAATACAAGATACGAAGTTAGATAATGGAATTAAAATTGCGCCCTTATCTTAATTTTGTGTAAAAATTCTTGCCTCCAGGATACAATACGAGGAGATTCCATAATAACCATTCTTTTATTTAATTGTTTGTACTTGAAGCCACAATCTATTAAAATATTACGTAAAGTATCTAAAGATTTGTATTTATAATCGGTATAATCCGTTACTAACTTATGCTGAATCATCTTTAATGTTGGAACTTTGCTTTCACTGTAAAATTGATACACAACACTGCGTATAACATCCTTGTCGCTAGTGTCAACTTTTTGAGCTTTTGATTACTTCTTTTCGTTTTGAGGAATGGTCGACAACATTTCCTGCGGTAATTTCTTTTGTAAATGGTAGAACGAGCTAGTTTAGTAAGTTCACCAATCCTTTTTAAAATTTCATTTTGTGAGGCCGCACGCATTTCACTTTTTAAGCAATTGAAGATATTTAAAATAAGTCTCTGGGCTTGAACATGTAAATCTTTGTTTGAAAATTCTGATTGCTCTGAACATAAATTACCCTCCACGCTGTCCATTTCATTATCAGATACATCAAAAGGTCGCCACAACGCCAACGCCATCTTAGTTAAATTTTTAGATACTTAAATATTAAACACACTTACATATGTTTTTAAAAAATAACAGTAACAACAACAACAACAATAACAAGAACATTAAAAACAGCAAGGTCATTAAAAAACACAAGACACAACGAGTAAACTCCTAAAAGACTAAATACACATTAATCAAAAGCCAGCAGACACCGCACTGGTTTAATCCATCGTATCGAACCTCGTTTCCGGCCCGTTCACAAAGCGAAACCGGCAAGACTTTTTGTCCTTGTTTCTTACACGTTACCCGCGCCGACGGTGCCTTTCTCTTCTGGCACAGATCGATCGTTGAACGGGCCGGGTTTTAGTTTTTGAAGATTCTCATATACCAGGAGCGATAAATATATATTGTGCTCTTTATTTCAATGCCTTGATACAGTATATTAAACATACCCCAATTCTCAAAGTGTTTACACTGACTTCGTATAAACTTTACGCCTTAGTATATGATATTTCATACGCCAAAAATACTTATATAAAAATCAATCAATAAATAAAAGTTGTTATAATGGACATTTTCAGATTTCTTACCCTTCTCTGGGATCCACCGCTATTGCTCTAGGACTTTCCATATCGCCGGCAACCAGTGTTCTTCGAAAGCTACCATTTAATTTCGCAACTTCGATTTGATCCAGATTACTTTCCACCTGAAAAAATATTTTTTAAATAATCCAAAATGACGTTATACCATACAGTGAGGTATGTAAGTCCGTCCCCACCTTCTAAAATCGGAATTATTTTACACATTCTAAGAAAATTTGGTACGATAATATATGAGTAAAGTCATTTTTTGACATATCAAAGACAACTTTAAATGTCAATATGACAGCTGGACGCCATATTGGAAAAAACTAAATGGAAAAGGAGGTTTTATGGTAAATAATTTTAATGCTCCAACTCTGGCTCCACTCTTTGTTTGACCTCCGGACAGTGCGGACGTGCGTAGAGGACTACAAAGTTCTTCCCGGAGTGGCGGCTAGAGGTGCCGTACGAACGGTTTTTACCTTCGGGGATCAAGGAAAGATTCACGCTAAATTGACGGCATCTTTCTTCTGGATCTAAGCGCTGTGAGCGAAGATTCCTATAGGCTGATGGTATCCTGTTTGGTGGTGAACACGAGGTATTTCTCAAATTGCGGGAAATAGATGGGCGTGCCATGGGAACTGTCAATAGTGAAAGTGAAGGTTATACGTAACACCAGTAGCAGGTCTTGGTTTGACAGCCGACAATTTATGCATTGCATCGATTATAGAATTATTTTGTTTTCTTTTGGAATTTCTGGGACCTACGAGCTTGATTATCCATTAGACCAAAATCAAGAAAAAAATAGAATAGAATAGAATAAATCAAATTTGTTCCAAACCTAATAAAAAGAAATTTAAAAATGTGCGTCACTGCTTTTTCCTAAAATTAAAATTATTGAAATCCCCATTGAATTTGGGACAAATTTGATCTATTGACTTTTTCCCTAACAAAGCACCGTTTTCAAAGAAAGAAATAAATACCACTTTGATGCATGACGAATTTGTCAAAATTATGACAAAAATGTTAAACATTAATAACCTCAAATTTTAAATTAATTTTGTGAAGTTTGTAATAACAAATTCATTATGCATTTACAAAGAAAATACACTGGGAGCTACGAGCTCGATTATCCAGATTTTACGCCGACGAAGCCCTGGAAAGCATAGTCCGGAAAGGGGTGAGTGGTGGATTGGACCTGAAGGGACCAAAACCAAGAAATAAAAATAGAATAGAATAGAATTTTAATGCTCCTAAAGAGTACCTTATAACCTTAGCATGTGAAGTCAATACCTACCTTACCTACTAAAAAATTGTGGTATTTTAATAATTATCTGTATAAGTCATAAGGCCTGCCGCATACATCCTACTTTTTAATCCGACATTTAGACACGATTATTTCAAGGTTGATGTTTTTTTATGTATACGTAAACAGATACGTATGCAGAGTTTCTTTATGAGAAGGGGTTTAGACATAAGCAAGACCGGTGATAGCTTTTGTCAGGGACGTGAGGGTGTGAGAATTACGATTTTGGTTGGCAGTTCTGTTCAAAGTTGGTAGCATTATCAGCTGATGACAGAGTCGTGCCTTGTCGAAGCTTTGTTTGGTAAAAACTGTGGAAATTTGCCATTTTCATTTTGGTTGTATATTTTGCAAGGATTTCCAGTTGTTAATGTTTTTGGTTAGTTTAGAGATTTCACATATTATTGGTTCGGACTCGTTTTATTTTAGAGACTTTGATAGTGTTTAGTCGAATAGTTTTCAGTCATTCGTGTTTTTATATATATATATATATATATATATATATATATATATATATATATATATATATATATATATATATATATATATATATATATATATATATATATATATATATATATATATATATATATGATACTGATGAGTGTCCGCTAATTCATGGTACACAGAAAAACCACAGATTTCTTATGCGAAAATAACCATTTAGGATTTAAACAAACATACCTATATTCAAAAGTTAATGATAAAGAAGATACGGGGTGTTAAAGTGATATAAATATTTTTATTCATGGATTTCGATAATTTCTGATATGTTTTAAACATTTTAATAAAACTCGGTATCCAGGAGTTTTTAGCTATCAGCTATTTATATTTGAGCAGTTGTAATTATAGCTAATACGATGTTATTGAAGGTACATACTTTCGGGTGCACTGAACAACTAAAACGTGAATACCTTAAAAACGGTTGTCAAGACCGATTCTTACTAAGTATACCTTTTTTTGTGCAGAAAGCATAGAGAAGCTTACTAGTTTACATACATACAGAGTAGTAACAAAAAATTGGGTAGTTTTAGAGAGTTTTAAATAGTGCACCCATCGCCCTCTAGTCTACACACAAAAATTAATATTCGATCTGAAAAGCTAATGTTTAAAAACCCCGAGATACCGTTTTATTCAGATATTTAAAAAGGGGAAAACAATTATCGAAATAAATTTACTTTTTCTTTTTACTATGACACCCCCGTATCTTCCTTATTATAAACCTTTGGATATTAGGTATGTTTGGTTAAATCTTAATATTTTGGCATAAGGAATCTGTGGTTTTTCTGTGTACCATTCATTAGCGGACACCCTGTATACAAAGTTTTTAAAATGGTTTTTGACTTACGGAACCATGGAAAATGTTTTGCTCTGCCAGGTACCTCATGGTCCTGTCGTCGCTTTGATAATTTTTAATTTTCAATATTTAAACCACATTTATGTTTTTGTTTTAAGTTATGCCTATTAAAATAATCCAATAAATTTTGTTTACAACATACAGTTCTTTTTTGTTTTCTCCTTAATTCTACGCCACTGATCTGCCTAAAATCAAACATGGCCGAAAATGGCCCGACTTGACGTTACAGCCGTGCTAGCCAATATGGCGAATGTCGTGACCTTATCTCATCAATCGACTTTGGAACGTATGTATCCGTCGCGGTCACAAAAAACTATGAACAGTTGACCCTCCGATAATCGTTTCTGATCGTCCGATTAAAATAAAAGATGTGTGGGGCCGGCCTAAAGCGATTCGTTTCTGACCCTGCCTATATTAAATGTCACATCGATATTAAACATGGCTATGCTTAACCTCAGTTGTGTAGTCTGTGATTAACCTCACTTTTTATCCACCCTTTTACTTCTATTATCTCAATAACCACACTCTGGTGTCGGGAGACAATAGAATAACCGATATACTTTTGGAAATCGTTATTTTTATGGCTTAAAGTTATATCAAAAATGATCCATACCCAGTACAAATTCTGTCCAATCCAATCAACCGCCAACCCTTCCGCAGTGGACAATCCAGCGTTCACCACCACCTCAATGTTCCCCAAGGATCCTCCGACAACATAACCTCTGTATATCTTGTCATCGATAACGTCAGTCCAGAAAATCATATCAGTACCATTCGAATGGTAAAAATCCAACGCTATGGTGTTCTTCAAGTTCGAAATAAACGATTTTTGATTGAACGTGTGCAAATCGACTCCTCTCAGTTCGTGTCGGTTCGAAAATGTGACGTAGGGGCGTCCGTTATCGACGCTTTTGCACGTGAAGCCGTCTTCTTGAAGCACGTAGCCTTCCAGACAGGTGCATTTGTATCTGGAACCGCGTGGAACGCATTTTTGGGAGCATACGCCCCAGGCTTCGCACGGATGGGTTTCTAGACAGTGAGTTCTATCGGCCTGAAAAAAAAAGGAGAATAAATGGAAGTAGAAAAAATACCAAACTATACAGGGTGTCCTAAAAGATAAATCATTTATTTTAACAGCTTAGCATCTTTTTCATCATCAAAATTAAGTAAGGCGGGGTTTGTAAAGAAATTTGTTTTATTTTTTAAAAGTTACCTAGATAATATATCTCAGTATGTACAGGGTGTCCCATTTTGGTTGTCCCTTATGGGAAACTTGGAAACCATAAGAGATATTAAAAATCCGATACCCCATCCTCGAGCTCTTTTTGGAGAAAACATTTATGGTAAAAACAGATCATCGGTATCGCGAAGCGTTTCAGAGATACAGGGTGATTCTCGATTTTTTCACTTTTTGAAAAGGTCCTGTAGCTTTGTTGTTATTACAGATACGAGAAAACTAATTGCACATTATACAGACCCTTTTTTCCGTAGAATCCAGTGGCGTAGCCAAAAAAATTTTGAGCTGTCATTTTGACATATGACCCAAACATGTTTTTTTATTAGGGACACCCTATAAATGATTAGGTAATTAAATTGCTTGTTTTTTTCTGATTAAAATAATATATCAAAGTAGGTGGTTTAATAAATTTTTTACGTCAAATATTGGAAAAATTATGATTTTAAAGACGCATTGCGGCTTCTATCTGATTTTTAAATTGTTTTATATTTTTGTTTTAAAAGGAATATGTCATCCTAGCTCAGGAGACATTTCTGTAGAAAAAAAACAAAAAATTAGTTTACAACAACAATAATAAACAAGTTATATTAATTAAACTTAAAAATTTATCAAGTTTTTTTTTAATTTTTGATTTTTTTAATTTTTATGAATTCTCCATGTCAACTTTACCAATAGAGCAAAAAAAAAACAAAAAAAAATTTTAAACCCAAAAAAAAAAATCGAAAAATTTTTGACACACCCTGTATAACTTGGGATTTTTATTTTTTATACAACATTATCATACTAATACAGTACCAAAATTTTTTGCTTCAAATTCATAAATAAGGACGCTATGAATTTTTAAATTTAAACATAAAAATAATTATTTTTAATTTTTGGGACACACTGTATCATTTATATATATATATATATATATATATATATATATATATATATATATATATATATATATATATATATATATACAGGGTGTTATGGAAATACTTTAATATATTTAAACCCCAAAATCCTTGTGTAAAAATAAATTGAATAAAAATTATTAAAAATGGCGGACCACCATAAATAACAGTGATATTGAACCCCAAAATTTTACGATTAAAAAGCAAACCCGCTACTGACCAGCTCTTTAAATCCCTTTTAAATACATATGTTTACCTTCTGTCGCTGTCAAAAACAGCTGAAAGCAGTTATAACACGTGGTTAAGTCAACAAGCTTGAGAAAAGTTGCCAAATTTATTTTGTTCTTTACCAGTTTATCTATGGGTTTTGCTGTTTCAATTGATCAAACGAAAAACTTACATGATTACACAAATTATCCTTTATTACGCTACTAGGTTGTTTGAGCGTATAATGAATGTAAAAATTACTTTTTCCACAAATCAAGTACACTTTTTAGGTGGTTAATTACTTTACAAATTTTTTAAACACTGCGACGCGCACACGTATGCGCACAAAGAATTGAAGTAAAATACACAAAACGGTATTTTTATTGCAAAACACTATTAAAAACAAATTTTACTGCGTTTTTAAATAAAGTTTTTGTTACATTTCGCTTTTCTTTCATCAAAATTAAGAGTTGACAGACGACAGGTGGTTTACACAAGATCGTTTGACTAGGTAAGGTTGCCTCATTACGTCACATATGTACCGCACTGCTGGTTCCTTGGTGCCAACATAGCAAACAAAGAATAATCATTGTTAAATAATTTATTAATAGGAAATAAAGAAGTTACGGTAACAACTGGAATTAACAGTATTTAAAAGTATTTCTTTAATATTGACAAAAACACAAACTACACTGTTAAAAACTTCATTAAATAATGAGCAAAATACATATGTGACGTATGGTCCGCCATGTTGCAAGGCTTACGAGGCAACCTTACCTAGTCAAACGATCTTGGTTCACACGAGAAAAGAGTACAAAGATTATTCCCTATGAGACAAATGTACAAAAAACTACGGTAATTGTACAGAAAGTGTCCGCAACTCCGATTTTAACCAAATTTGGTATGTTGGGTTTTTGGGGCGCTGATCACGAATCTGAACGAAATTTTAGTCGGAAATGTTTGGTTTCAGAGATAATCATCATCAAAGTTGGCATTTAAACTAACCTTATTTTCACCATTATTCACCCCTCTTTTGCACACAATTCTTGATTTAAAGCTAAAGTGGGCCACAATATTTGATTTTCACCTTTTTAAAACCCCGTGTTTCTATGTTTTTTACACCTTTTATCAAATAAATTGGGAAGGGTCCCTTTAAAAACGTTGCAACCGTGCATTCACTGCTCCACCGCCTCCACCATATTCTGCTACGATTAAAAACGATTGAAAGCGAAGCTATGCAGTTTAATTCAAAAAAAGTGTAAAATACGTAGAAGAATGAGGTTTTAAAAGGTGAAAATCAAATATTGTGTACCACTTTAACTTAAAATCAAGAATTGTATGCCAAAAGAAGGGGGAATAAAGTGAAAATGAGGTTAGTTCAAATGCCAACTTTAATGATGGATATCTCGGAAACAAATGTATCCGACTAAAAATTTTTCTGAGATCCGTGATCAGCGCCACTAAACACAGGTGTTTTTACAGGTTAGATGTTTTTGCAAGAAATTTGTTGCAATTTATTCTAACATTTTTGCAATTTGCACGTAACTGGGTTTATCAATTTACTGAAACTTGTAAGTTCAATTCTTTTTAAACCGTTTTCTTTGTCTCATGTTGTTCTGGTTATGGGCGATAAAATAATACTTACAGCGAATTCTTTTGGTTAAACTAGGTGCTTTCAATTTAATTAGGTTTTTTAATCAAAATTTTTACTACAAAATGCAGGGTTTGTTTTTTCTTTTGATAAATAATTCATAAAAGCTTGATGTCTAGGAACTTATTACCGTGGGTATAAAAGTAGACGGTATATTTAACATACCTTAGGGATAAAGGAGCCGAAGTGGACATTTTGGGCTTCTTCAGATGTACGGTTACAAAATGCATGAAACAATTACTTTGTGTTGCTATATTACTGTACATCTCATTGGTACGGAAGAGAAGGGAAGTTTATGGTGAAAGTGTAAAGAGTGTACTCGTGAAAATAAAAGTACTTTCCAGCCAAGAAAAATCCTAGCCTTCTAAAAGCTGTTGTAGCTCTAAATGTTATTTAAGGTTATTATTTAATGTAACGCCTACGCCGCTCATAAGTAGATAATAAAAATTGGTTAACTTTTTTTTATGCCGGTATATTATTGTCCTCTATTGTGTGCTTTGAAATCTACGATAAAATGGTGGTGCCCTCTGGATAACATTATTCAGTCGTTAAATGGGTTTAACATCTAAAAATCTGGCACCCACGGTACTTAGTACTTAGCTTTTGTGCTACTAACATGGACTGCCATAAACATAAAAAAACTAAATATACTAAATTTACTAGATGTAGTACAATTGTACAGCTGAACATCGCAAATTCGCGTTGTTGTTGTCAAGGAAGCCGGCATGATTTAACTGACCAATAAGAAGGCTTCCTTATGCTATGCAAGGTTACAGAAAGACGAAATTCGCTTGCCCTGGTTTGCGTTTTAAATAATATTGCGAAGAATTTACCAAATTGTGCGTTTATTAAGTTTTGCATTTTGTTTTAATTTACGTAAAATGCAACGAAATTCAATCGAGTTGACTGACATGGTTTTGTGTTATGGGGAAGCTAGGCAAAATGCTCGGCAAGCCGGGGAACTATGAAAGAGTTTGTTTATAGTGAACCCATTAACAGTTTAGAACAGTTGCGAAATCGTGTGGAACTAGCGGCTCAGCAAATAAGAAACAATGAAAACATTTTTGCGCGTGTGAGAAACAGTATGCAGCGGAAAATAAATGCATGTTTGGAATCAAAATTTAGAACATATTCCGTATTGAAGGTAAATCGACCTTTATTTAAATATTTTTTTGTTACAATTTATTTTGATATAAGGCTTTTAATAATTTTTTAAAGTAAATTTATAAAAAAATAGAATATAATAACATTTTACCTTTTTATTCTATTATGTATTTATATCGTTTATTGGGTATAAAATAGGACGTTTGGCAACATCGCAAACAAATAGGTCTACTGTCTGTGTTTATAGTCTTTACGTAACCAGGGACGTAGCAGATAGGTGAAAAGAAGGTATTTTTACAAATTGTAAAAAAGTTTGAATTAAACAAAAAAAGTACTCAGTGTGTCTCTACACTGTCCCAGGAGTCACCCATTTCAATATATTAAAGTATTTCCATAACACCCTGTATATATATATATATATATATATATATATATATATATATATATATATATATATATATATTATTAATATTCTTCATATTATCCACCATAATTTCATGCTTATATATTCATAAATAAAATTGTAGGAAATTTTTAAAGTTAAAAATAAAAAAATCATTTTAATTTTTTAAGACACCCTGTATCATTTTTTTATGTATAATAATATTTCTCACCATCACATTTATCAAATACCAAAATTTCATTCCTTTATTTTCATAAATAAAATTGTAGGAAATTTTTAATTTTAAAATAAAAAAATTATTTTAATTTTTTGAGACACCGTGTATCATTTTATTATGCGTATTAATAATTTTATACATCATATATATTATTTACCAAAATTTCATACTTATATATTTATAAATAAAGTGGTAGGAAATTTTTAAATTTTTAAATAAAAAATGCGTCTTTAAAATCATAATTTTTCCAATATTTGACGTAAAAAATTTATTAAACCACCTACTATGATATATTATTTTAATCAGAAAAAAACAAGCAATTTAATTACCTAATCATTTATAGGGTGTCCCTAATAAAAAAAAACATGTTTGGGTCATGTGTCAAAAATGACAGCTCAAAAAATTTTTTGGCTACGCCACTGGATTCTACGGAAAAAAGTGTCTATATAATGTGCAATTAGTTTTCTCGTATCTGTAATAACAACAAAGCTACAGGGCCTTTTCAAAAAGTGAAAAAATCGAGAATCACCCTGTATCTCTGAAACGCTTCGCGATAGCGATGATCTGTTTTTACCATAAATGTTTTCTCCAAAAAGAGCTCGACGATGGGGTATCAGATTTTTAATATCTCTTATAGTTTCCAAGTTTTCCATAAGGGACAACCAAAATGGGACACCCTGTACAGTACAATGGTTTCAGGTCAGACCGTTTTACAGCTTCATCAGGAGTACCCCAGGGGTCCAACTTGGGGCCCCTATTATTTCTCATTTTTATAAATGACATTTCTAATGTTATTAAAGTAGAACATCAAATATTTGCAGATGACCTGAAGCTGTATACTCGAATTGAGACCACGGAAGACTGTGATATATTGCAAGTAAGTTTAAGTGCTGTACAGGCATGGTGTAGGAATAATTGCCTTCTTCTTAATGCTGGAAAGTGCTCAGTTATGACTTTCACTAAAAAGAATAATGCTGCTTATTACAATTATTATATTGGTGAAACTAAAAAGAATGTTTTGTAAGTAGGTGATACGTGTTTTACCAATGTATTATTATTTATCTAAAAATATGTAATCAGGCTCTGTCCGAGGCTATGTGCATTCGAAAAGGTTTGTTTACTTTACACTGCGTTACATTTTAAATAAACTTATACAACTGCGTTACATTTTAAATAAAGATAATATTGTGAACACCTAGTATAAAGAAAAGTATACATTTTGGGAATTTTAAAAAAATATGCATTTTTGGAAAATTTAAATTTTAATTGGGTTACTTAACATTGGGAAATTTGGTACATAAAACAATACGTGAGGTGTCAACATCGTTTTGATGAACTCTGGTGTCAAGAGTTGATGAACTCTTGTGTCAAGGTTTAAAAAGTATAAATCAAACAATTTTCTAGATTACTCTTATAATAATAAAACAAAAACATTAAACAAGCGGAGTCGCCTAGAAATGCAAAACAAATACTGGAAAATTTGATATTTAAAGAAGAGAGAAAGAAATTAAAGGGGATTGTTTATCAGAGAAGAAGTAGTTAGTAAAGTCAAGTAAAAAGTTAAAGTTTGAGTTAAGCCCCGTACGGGCTATCCCTAGGGATATGCCCGTACTAAATTTAGTTAGTTCAATAAGTTACGTTGGTTTTTAATGCAAAGTTAGTTTTGATGGTCCACCGGTCTCATGGTCCCAAGAAGATAGTTCCATATGGTACATTTGCCCAGTGACGTCAAATAGTATTTCAAAATGTCAACGTCACAATATTACAACAGTTTATAAGTCATTGGTCGAATCGTGTCTAAATTATGGCATTATTTGTTGGGGGTCTGCACATAAAAGTCCTTTAAAAAATTATTGCACAGAAATATATTCTAAAGATAATGACATTTAAACCAAGACGATATTTCTCTGAATTATTATATGAACATACTGGAGTTTTTACAATTTATCAGTTGTACATTAAAAATGTTTTAAGATTTTCTCTTACAAGAAACATATTTAACAGCTTCATCAATCATAGTATTATGACAAGAGCAAATGTAGGTCGAAATTTAACATTACCTAATACACGATTTGATGCTACACAAAGATCCATTACTTATGTGGCTCCTAAAATACTTAATATACTGCCGGTACAGTTTAAAAATAAAAAATTTAAAAATATTAAATAAAAATTGGATTTGTGGATAAAAAGTAACACGCAAAGAATCAAACAAATTATTGAATTTTTATAGAGTGTATTGACAGAACATTTATAGTCATCGTAGTCATACCACCTTATAATATATATTGTTATTTTAATAAAATGTTAAAGTTTATGTATAGCTTATGCTGATGCCTAATGTGCACACACAGACCTATGTTCATTGTGCACATTGTTACTTATAGTTTTTCTTTTAAATTTATATTGTAATTAATTATTGATATTGTAATTGTAATAATAAATAAATAAATAAATACATTTCTTGTGTACTTGGCGGCATCGCTTTCAGAATGAATTAAATATGGACCCATCTATACCTGTAAATGAAGATGTGGAGGACAAGTGCAAACCAGTCCTTCCGGAGCGTTGTGACAAATGTGCGAACATATGATGCTGTGATCGCACATCTGATCGGAACATCGCATGCCTTCGTCGGATTCGTCGTCGCAATCGGAGCGACCGTCGCAGAGCTGCTGAACGGAAATGCATTTGGTGTCGTTATCGCACAATCTAAAAAAATTATTTTAAAATGTAAATTCGGTACTCTTTGATAAGAAAAAAATCACAAAAAAGTTTAAAGCAAATAAATCGACATGCTTGTCTTCGCGGCCGCCTTTGCTGTATTTCTTTTATGATATGCCGGTTGATGCAGCTGGTCATCGCACTATGGGATAGAAGTTAATTTTGTTGCTCAAAATTCTGAAACTTAACTAATCTAACTTAAAATGAGGTGCTTTTTACTGGAAAAATATTATAAATTATTACAAATGCTTTTTGGAAACCTAAAACTTATTATATGTTATTATAAATTTACACCCCTCTTAACATTATTATTTTTATTGTACAAAATAAACTAAAATGTCAGCTTGTTTGGTTAATTCGGTAGTATTCTAATCAGTAATCCGATGATTATTATCTCATATGATATACATGGTACGACAATAGGTATGATTTTTTTAAATGGAATACCCTGAATATTATATCACCACCATAAAAATATTTTAAAATGCTTTAAAAAATACTACATTTGATGTGTCTATCTCAATTAAAAAATAATTTTAAATTATTCTTAGAAGCGTAATAGAGATACATCTTCCCAACTTTCTTAATTTTTTAACGTATAAAATAAATAAAAACACTGTTTTGTTGGGTAGATTCTGTAGAATCCATATCTTTCATCAGAATGCTTTTATCTTTTAGGATATACAGTGTAGGACAAAACATATTAAATTTTAAAATGGAAAACCTTGTAAATTATAAAAAATCTTGTATCTGTCCTTACACTCAGAAGTAGCAAAAAGTAGCAAGGCAATTGTAAGTACAAAAACTGATAAAGAAAAAGGTAAAAAATCTTTGACAAAAGTAGCGAGACTTCATCGGAAACACAACAATAGCTCTTATTATTTAAACTCTTTTACTTTTTTAAGTAAAGAAGGCTAATAATAAACTAAGTAGATTAAATGTTATATATTTATGTTTACTTAAAATACATTTTCAAGTTTCTTATTACCCCAATAAAAGTCGTCATATCCTTTTATAATATTGCATACATGTAGTTTGGAGTATCTACTTTGAAATACACAGCATGACCCACTAAAATTTCAAAGTTGCTTTTGGACAAAATAATGGATTTCTATCCCATAGTGTATCGGCGCGTCGCTGTAAAGGAAAGCGGCGCCTTTGTAAAAAATAGTCCGATTGCAGGCGGCTTTTTTATGTTTTTTTGTATTATTTTCAAAGGGTACCGAATTTGCGCTTTTAAAAGTTCCTACTATACTAAAATGTTATTAACACCACTTAATTTTTGTCAAGTTTCTTTGATCACAGTGAATACAATTGAAATAGATTTTGATCTCTTTATTTTTAATGATTTTTAAAAATAATTATTGAATAATATTCACCTATAGGGATATTCGCAGGAAGATGCTAAAGACGATGTTACTTTAGAGTCTGTGCTATTTCCAAACATGTCGTTGCACTTATGACCTTCATCAGATCCATCGGCACAATCTAAAAATAAATATACACATAATTACATAGAAGAAACATTCAAGACCGACCATAAAGAATCGTAGAAAGCCTAAGTGAAATCGAACCCAATGGTGTTCACTGGCATTCACTAAATCTAAATAAAGCAAACAAATAACTCAGAAACAAGAAATACTGCAAATTTAGCTCTCAAATGCCAGTCAAATACTAAAAGCGCTTCGGGGTTACTACGGGGTATTTGTAGACCCTTTAAATTGCAAGTTTACCAAATATATCGAACTACACTCGCTCAATTAAGTTTAGCAGTTTTTAAAAAAAATATATTTTCATAGTTCAAGAGGCAGAGGATGACAGACCGTCATCTACTGTATGATATGAGAACAATATTCCAAGGGAGGTCGGATTTGGGACACATATAAAGTGTATAAATTAGAAGGGGAAAAATACTTTTTGGCTGGAGAGGAAATCCGAAGCTTTTTTGAAGCTGCCGTGGCTATAGATACAATGTGTTTATGCCAGTTAAGGTTACTTTCAAATGTGACGCCCACAAGATTGAAGGTGTCTTTGCTCTGTAAAACTCGGCCGCTCATAAGTAGAGGATGAGTATTTGATGACTCTTTTCGCGACAAGGAACATGATTGTGTTTTGGATGCATTAAAATGGACGAGATTTTTGGCGCCCCAATCCAATATTAAATTAAGATCCTGCGAAAAGAGATATCTGCATCGCTCTGCGTTTGTTTTCACAAGTCAGGTTTAGTGATGGGTTGTAGGAACCTGAAACTGGAGTGCAGGGTACTATCGTCTGCGTGAAACTATGAATGGAATTAGTTGTGGACGAGAGAAGGTCGTTGATGTGAAGAAGAAACAATGTTGGTGCCAGAACTGAGCCCTGAGGGACTCCAGCATTTACTTGGTGAAAGCTTGAAGAATGGCCGTCCACAATAACTGATATACGTCGATCAGATAGATAACTAGAGCCAAGTACAGAGTTTAGTTGAAAGACCATAGGAGGGAAGTTTATTAAGAAGTGCGGCATGCCAGACCTGGTCAAAAGCTTTGGATATATCAAGAGCAACGATCTGGGACTCACCTAGAAACTCCAAGAGACTTATTCCAGCAGTGTGATACGAAGGAAAGAAGATCTGCTGTAGATCTTTTTGTGGCGAAATCATACTGCCTGTCATGCAAAAATTTTTGTGTTTTTCAAGTAATTCTTAAGAATTTGTGAATTCAATTAGTTTTTCCATTACTTTACAAAGAACTGAGAGAATTGAAATTGGTCTATAGTTAGAGGGAAGAGATTTAGATCCTTTCGTTGGGAACAGGCTGAACGCGTGCAGCTTCTCGGCAAGCTACTCCGATGATCGTAAGAAATTCGAAAGCAGCCGAGGTTAAGATTGGTGCAAAGTTCTGAAGCACATTTTTTTTTAAAACGATTGCTGGTTTTTTTTTCTTTTGTAGGTTGCTACAGCGTTGAACGTATCAAGGTTAGCCTTCAATTCAAATATTATGACGCACTTTTGGCTCATCAGGGCATGCAAAAATATTGTCCAACGACTTCTTGGGCACTATCCGCACGAGAATACCATTTAATAATATTAATTTTTTGTTCAGTAGTGTACATTTTTATTTCAACTATTGTATCTTTTTACCCGCAAAGGTTTAGAGTGTAAAAAGAAGTCGTGAGAAATGCGTACATATCAAAATAAATTCTGTAACGTGCAGTGAGAGAATGAGTCCCACTTGTTCGAGGCTTTACTCGCCAATGTACCATATCAGATAGCTTAACCTGTATTTTCTCTATCTATCTATCTCTTTCTCTTTGTTTTATGGCTCTGATACTAAGTCAATTCGCCAGTTCTCCTGTTCCGGTCATATAAGCTATTGCTTATAAGCTTTTCCGGCTTTGTCCGTGGAAAATCTGGATAATCGAGCTCGTAACTCCCAGACTTTCCTAGCATATGAATAAGAATCACTTGTAAAAATCAACAACAGCAATGAACTTCTGAACATGCATAAATTGTGACTGTCAAGCCAGAGGCTGCTACTGGTATGGCGCATAACCGTCACTTTTACTACTGACCTCCTCGATCATACGAAGACACCATGTGTTCAACACCAAAACGTAAAAACTTCAGTCTTTTGGAATCTTCACTCACAGTGCTTAGCCCCAGAAGGAAGAAGCCCCAATTTAGCGTGAATTTTTTCTCGATCCACAAGGGTACAGCTACGCTCGTACGACGCCTTCAGTCGCCTACCCGGGAAGTCTATGTAGACTTCTACGTAAACGTGAACCGCTCTACTCGAAGACCGCGGAAAGAGTGAACCTGTATTTTTTAATGTGTTGGTAAAATACCGCCGAACTTGGTCAACTTTATGTAGATACCGTTCTTTACTAAGTGACGTCATAGCTACCCTCGCTCGTCTTAGTAAAGCCCCATGTAAGGTAGGTATAGAAGCCATTGAGCAAAATATGAGCTGTGGTAAGAGACTGACGGTCTGCCATCCACTGGCTTCTAGACTATTAGGAACTGTAATAATAAACTACATACCTTGTCTATTATCACACATCTGCATTGGTGAAATACATTTGGTATCGTTATCACAGAGCTTATTCGGTATCACACAGTCGATTTTTGCTTTAACCTCGGTGGTGTTGTGCATTTTCGAGGCGTCACAGTTTATTTCATCCGAACCGTAAGCAAGACCGGGTGATAGCTTTGTCAGGGACGTGAGGGTGTGAGAATTACGATTTCGGTTGGCAGTTCTGTTCAAAGTTGGTAGCATTATCAGCTGATGACAGAGTCGTGCCTTGTCGACGCTTTGTTTGGTAAAAACTGTGGAAATTTGCCATTTTCATTTTGGTTGTATATTTTGCAAGGATTTCCAGTTGTTAATGTTTTTGGTTAGTTTAGAGACTTCACATATTATTGGTTCGGACTCGTTTTATTTTAGAGATTTTGATAGTGTTTAGTCGAATAGTTTTCAGTCATTCGTGTTTTTATATACATATAATACAGATGAGTGTCCGCTAATTAATGGTACACAGAAAAACCACAGATTTCTTATGCGAAAATACCCATTTAGGATTTAAACAAACATACCTATATCAAAAGTTAATGATAAGGAAGATACGGGGTGTTAAAGGGATATAAATATTTTTATTCATGCATTTCGATAATTTCTGATATGTTTTAAACATTTTAATAAAACTCGGTATCCAGGAGTTTTTAGATATCAGCTATTTATATCTGCGCAGTTGTAATTATAGCTAATACGATGTTATTGAAGGTACATACATACTTTCGGGTGCACTGAACAACTAAAACGTGAATACCTTAAAAACGGTTGTCAAGACCGATTCTTACTAAGTATACCTTTTTTTGTGCAGAAAGCATAGAGAAGCTACTAGTTTACATACATACAGAGTAGTAACAAAAAATTGGGTAGTTTTAGAGAATTTTAAATAGTGTACCCATCGCCCTCTAGTCTACACACAAAATTAATATTCGATCTGAAAAGCTAATGTTTAAAAACCCCGAGATACCGTTTTATTAAGATATTTAAAGGGGGAACAATTATCGAAATAAATTTACTTTTTCTTTTACTATGACACCCCCGTATCTTCCTTATTATAAACTTTTGGATATTAGGTATGTTTGGTTAAATCTTAATATTTTGGCATAAGGAATCTGTGGTTTTCTGTGTACCATTCATTAGCGGACACCCTGTATACAAAGTTTTTAAAATGGTTTTTGACTTACGGAACCATGGAAAATGTTTTGCTCTGCCAGGTACCTCATCGTCCTGTCGTCGCTTTGATAATTTTTAATTTTCAACATTTAAACCACATTTATGTTTTTGTTTTAAGTTATGCCTATTAAAATAATCCAATAAATTTTGTTTACAACATACAGTTCTTTTTGTTTTTCTCTCCTTAATTCTACGCCACTGATCTGCCTAAAATCCGACACTTGTGGCCGAAAATATGGCCCGACTTTGACGTCACAGCCGCGCTAGCCAATATGGCACCAATTGATACTTGTAATGAAGTCAATTTCCTCGGAGTTACACTGGACTCGGGACTGACATGGGAGGCACACTTAAACAACCTATGTGGGAAGTTATCAAAGTCTATTTATTTGATAAGAACACTATCCAGCTGTGTGTCACTAGACACCTTACTATGTGCCTACCATGCCAGTTTTGGGTCTAGGCTCTCCTATGCTCTACTATGCTGGGGGCATTCTGCACATGCAAAGAAGGCATTTGCCTTACAAAGAAGATGCATCCGAATTATCTTGGATGTTGGTTACCGGGATGACTGTAGGAATCACTTTACGTCCCTGGGAATACTCACACTTCCGTGCCTTTATATCTTGCATTGCCTTGTTTTTATAAAACAAAACTATCACCTTTATTCAAGTCACCATCAAGTACATAATTATAACACTCGAAATAACCGTAACATAGTGCATGAATATCATAGACTTGCAAGGTCCAGAAGCGGCACGAACTACTACGGTATTACCCTCTTTAATGCTCTTCCCATCAACATTAGAAACTTAAATGAACATGCCTTCAAACGAATAATTAAAGCGTACCTACTGAAACACGCTTTTTACTCCATTGAAGAGTTTCTCAGCAGCAACTTTGTTCCTGGTACCTAATCTTCTATTGTATGTTATTTATATATAATTTTTATTTTTTTTACTAATGTATGTTAAGTGTGCTGTAGAGATGTTAAAGAACATCTTAATGATGGTTTTTTTTTTTAATTTTAAATGTTAATTGTAAGAATATTTTAAAGTATGTGTTTGTTCGTTCACTGCTTGAAATTTATTAGTATAGTTTAGTTTCTAAATTATTGTATTTGAATATGAATGTTTTATATCTATTGACGTGTAAAAATACTTTGTGTATATTGTTACCAATAAATTTTGATTGATTGGACCTTCAGGGCATTATAGTCCAGTAAAGCCCGTGGTGCATACAATGCTTTATGTTTTGTACCCGAAGAGAGTTTTTTCAATGACTAATTACATTATTTATTCGCAATACTAAAAAATAAGTTGCACCTGTACCTGTATACGTAAGTAGATAATGACTGGTGGTAAGTTTGACTTTGATGTTTTCTATCAGTTAGTCGGTTGGCATTTTTTATTTAACGATTTGCTCAAAATGGAAGAAATTCCACAAAATATAAGAGAAAAGGCACTTAAAAGCTGACCGAAAATCTTTTGCCAGTTAAATCAAGGCAACAGTATGATCGGGAGTATGGCATGTTTGGTATTTGGAAAGATGCGGGACGCAATTCTTCAAATAACCGAAACCGTTTTAATGGCATATTTTCAGGAACTGGTAAGTTATTGGTTTTATTTTAATACAAATAGTATGTTTAACAAACTTTATTATTTTTAGTCGGAAAAATACGGTCCGGACTTCTCTCTGGACCAAGTATTCCACCCTAAGGTCTACGTTGTGTTTTACCCATCTATTATTGATCTGTAATACCTTAGAAACGGAATATGTTATGGTAGCAATAATACCTGCTATCACACCTAGGGCATTATAAGCGGGCATTATGATAATGCCCGCTTATAATGCCCTAATGCGCTAATATGGAAATTTTATTGCTTATCCAATTTTATTTCTCTCACAATAAAGATCAAGTTTATACAAACATATGTATTAAAATAAAATCAATAACTTACCAGTTCCTGAAAATATGCCATTAAAACGGTTTCGGTTATTTGAAGAATTGCGTTCGCATCTTCCAAATACCAAATATGCCATACTCCCGGATCATACTGTTGCCTTGATTTAACTGGCAAAAGATTTTCGGTCGCTTTTATGGCCTTTTCTCTTATATTTTGTGGAATTTCTTCCATTTTGAGCAAATCGTTAAATAAAAATGCCAACTGACTAACTGATAGAAACATCAAAGTCAAACTTAACACCAGTCATTATCTACTTACGTATACAGGTACAGGTGCAACTTATTTTTTATATTGCTGAATAAATAATGTAATTAGATTTAAACATTTAACCAATTAACAATCTTTACATACATAATTAAACAATACACTGCAATATACAACTCAAACAAAAATATTAATATGCACCTAGATGTAAAAAACATCTGTATGTGCATGACCCACATAATAAACCTAGATATATATCTCAAAATGAAATAAAATATAATATAACTTAAAGATCCAGAAAACTACAATACACTTTGTACACTTTATAATTTTACATCAAACAAACAACCTTTCAAATTGTTGCCAATTGTCATAAATGTATCGTTTGCATAATATTTTAAATTTTTGCTTATTTTCCACAGTCCTGACAACATAGGGCAACATATTAAAAACTTTAGGACCAATATAATTTATATATTTAATATTTAAGTTGTTGTGACTAACAGGAAGTTGTATTTCTCTGTTATCATTAGCCCGTGTAGCATATTTATGATTTATAACAATCTGTAATCCTTCATGTTTGTGCATAAAGGAACAGACGGTCAACATATATATTGTTCTAATATTACCAATGTCCAAAGAGAATAACATTCTAGAATGATATAATCTATTTTTTATTATAAATAATCCTTAAAATATATTTCTGTACAATATTTAATTTATATAAGCTACTATTATATAGACCACCCCATACAAGTATTCCATATCTAATAATTTGATTCTACCAATATGCATACGCGCGAACCACGAGTTTCTCTGTTGGGAACCGTGAGTGGAGGAACTATACTGGACAATTCTTTAGAGCAGAAGCCATGGAAGTACCTATAAAAAAAGCGATAATTCCCCACAGCCCGACGATGGGCAAGAGAGGAAGCCTTTCTGTAAGTACGAAGGATCATTAATGAGACGAATAGCTCTTCTTTGAATAGGGTCCAAAGAATGCTAGGTGTTGTGGGGACGCCATGCCCCAGATATGAGAACAATACTCTAAAGGGAAGGTCGGATTTGGGACACATATAAAGTGTATAAATTAGAACGGGAAAAATACTTTTGGCTCGAAAGAAATCCAAGCTTTTTGGAGGCTGCCGTGGCTATAGTTTACAATGTGTTTGTGCCAGTTAAGGTTACTTTCCAAAATGCGGCACCCACAAAGATTGAAGGTGTCGTTGCTGTGTAAATTCGGCCGCTCTCATAAAGCCAGATGGATCGAGCTACATTTGATGACTCTTCATCGAGCGAGGAACATGATTGTGTTTTGGAGGCAGTATTAAAATGGACGAGATTTTTGGCGTCCCCCAATCCAATATTAAATTAAGATGCTGCGAAAGAGATATCTGCATCGCTCTGCACGTTTGTTTTCCAAGTCAGGTTTAGTGATGGGTTTAGGAACCTGAAAACTGGAGTGAAGGGTACTATCGTCGGCGAAACTATGAATGGAATTAGTTGTGGACGAGAGAAGGTCGTTGATGTGAAGAAGAAACAATGTTGGTGCCAGAACTGAGCCCTACCTATACAAGTAGTTTTATCACATTTGAGCTGATGTTCTCCACACTTGACATTTTCACAAGGTCCCCCTGATTCGGAACTTTCGTCCGATCCATCTCCACAGTTATCAACACCGTCACATAGATAAGTGTTGGGAATGCAGTGTTTCTTGTGAAGACATTGGAAAAAGCCCTTAAAATTAATGAGTGTCGTTAGGCCTGCCATAAAGGAAGGTGTACCACAACGACGTATGGACCAGATTTGTTTACGTTTGAGCTGTTGTCATCAATACATCACAGTAAAAGCGCTAAAATGCGGTTTGCCAAATTTAATTTTTCCACTCCAAACTTACTAACCACAAGTAGTTGTTGGATAAGCCTCTATATTAAAGAATTTTGTAATATAACTTTTTAAATAAACAATACATATATTTTTATCATTTTTAGATATCATAATAAAAAAATATGTTCAAATATTATAAGTTATTATCTTTAAAAAAATGCAAAATTCTGAAAATACGTGATTATTTGTTAATCCCGGCAACGCCGCCCAGGGATTTTACTCCATTGTAAATAAAACATGAATGAACTCTTCCTAAACGCTTGTGGGTGACGCCCCCTTTGCTTTGTCATTTCTGTTGGTTTCTGTCATTTGACAATTTGGAAAGCCAAAAGTGATCAAATAAAGCTTATAAAGCGTTTTTTTGTGTATTTTCTGGTGTTTGTTGGTGATTAGAAAGTGTTTTTAAAGACAATATGGGTAGGCAGTGCTTTGTTTGTAGAAGGGTAGACTATTCATTTCCGCACCTCACTTTTCACAGGTAAATAGAGACCAACGTCGTTGGGTGCATACTATCGACCAAGGTCAAAAAGTAAGTCCGCCATTTTCATTTCTCGCTTGCCTCACCCCCTTTGCCTATTAGGATTGTTGGCTTAATGTTTATCATAAAATTATGAATGAATCGCTGGGTCCATACGTCGTTGGTGTACCAGAATTAAATTTAGACTTTATTGATTATTAACAAGAATTTTTTCTTATCCACAATAAAGCGTATTTTGACTTTGACTTTGAAATTAGCAAATATGTTGGAGTCCCAAACCAAGCCGTCGCCTTGTCGTGTTGTCATGGCAATTGACGGTTTATTGCATACTTCACGTTTACACACAATTAAATAAATTTTGCTTACTTTTGCACACAGTGTTGGAGCCGTATAATTGCTTATTTTAATGCATTCTTTACTATCTGCTACATATTCGTATCCGTTTTTACAGGCACAAGTCAGTGCGCCATCTGCAGTTCGCAGACACAACTCAGGACAATTGTTGCAATAGCTATGGTCTTCTTCTTTCTAAAATCAAATATGACCAGAAATTAGTATGAGGTTAAGGGTAATGTTTAAATATACAGGGTGATTCAAAATCGATCACGAAACTTAAGGGGTGATTCTACTTGACAAAATAAGGGTAGAGCTTCATATAATTTTTTTCAAAATTTCATTCGTTTTCGAGTTACAAGCCGTCAAAGTTCAATTTTTATTTTGTTTTTTTCGCCATATTGCATTTATTTTTTAACCCATTCAGTTGATATTTGGCACACAAATCGACCTTTGCAGATTCTAAAATTTTAAGATAAAAGTATCTTTTTAAATACCGCCAGAGGGCACTTTACCTAAAACTTAAAATTTATTTACATCGCAACTTTTTTATTTTGACAGATATCGCAAGGCTGGGGCGCCATTTTATGGACAATTAAAAACTTATAAAATAAGGTACTCTTTATTAAAGTCGATAAACCTCACCGTTTAGGCACCAATAGACATCAAAGTTTTTATCAATTTCAATCAAATTACCTACATACATACAGGGTGTCCAGTAACTCAACCGATAAACTTAACCAAACGATTCTACAACAAAAAATAGGATAAAAACTTCATATAAACATATGTCCTAAACGTCTTAGTTTTTGAACTACCGGGTGTTAAAAATTAAAAAAATATTTACCACACTGTAGTTCAAAAACTAGAAGTTTAGGACATATGTTTATTTGAGTTTTTTCTTATTTTCTGTTGTAGAATCGCCCTGTAAAGTTTGTCGGTTGAGTTACTGAACACCCTGTATGTATGTAGGTGATTTGATTGAAATTGATAAAAACTTTGATGTCTATTGGTGCCTAAATGGTGAGTTTTATCAACTTTAATAAAGAGAACCTTATTTTTTAAGTTTTCGATTGTCTATAAAATGGCGCCCTCGCTTTGCGATATCTGTCAAAATAAAAAGTTATGATGTAAATAAATTTTAAGTTTTAGGTAAAGTGCCATCTGGCGTTATTTAAAAAAAGTACTTTTGTCTTAAAATTTTAGAATCTGCAAAGCTCGATTTGTGTGCCAAATATCAACTGGATTGGTTAAAAAATAAATGCAATAGGCGAAAAACCAAAATAAAAATTGAACTTTGACGGCTTGTAACTCGAAAACTAATGACATTTAAAAAAAAATTATATGAAGCTCTACCCTTATTTTGTCAAGTAGAAATCACACCCTTTAGTTTCGTGATCGATTACTTTCATTAGGGATCCTTTTTTAAAATTACATGACCGTCGCGGTCCGGAATGAAAAAGGACTCCCAGGCCGGAAAGCGTTCTGCGATGGCGCGTACTCTCCCCCACTCCTTCGCTTCGCGTGAATTCGTTGACAAGTCGTCAATAGCAAAGACAGCGCGAAAAAAAAATGAAATTGTGAGTACATAATTTATTGAGTAACCAGGGCCACACAAACTAGTTTGGCGGTCTGGATCAGGACCGCGGTCCGACAGTATGTGATCCCTGGTATATATATCTATTTTTTGTGAAAATCAATGAATTACAGTAAGAGACATCCATCCTATATGATAGATTTAACTCCTTTTGATTTCTGGCTGTTCCGACATCTTACACAATTTTTATTAAATGCGGAGGTGAAAGTAGATTATCTGAACAAACATATTGAATTTCAGAGCTATATATCATAAAGGTGTATTTAAATTAATTTCAAACCATAGAAACGTAGTTTTTTAATTAAACAAGTAAAAAACAATACAACTTACCCTGCTTGTATCGAAAATTCTTAAATCTTGAAGTGTAGCGTTGCCCTCATACACCTTACTGAGTCCAGTGCCCCTCTTGAAGCTCATTACGATACCTTTCTGCATTTCAATGAAATACAAGGTTCTATCAGGACCGAAGAGAAGTCTTGCTGGAGATTCTAAACCTTTTTCTAAAAGTAATAAACACATTTTCTGGTTAGTTTTTTTATTATTTTCTGAAAAACCTTGTTCATTTGATCTAATTAATCAAATGGACAATACTATTACATTACATACAGGGTATAATTTAATTGATAGCTAAATATACAGGATATGATTCCTTAGCCCATTTTAGAAAGAAAACTTTATTAACATATGTCCTAAACCTCTTAACTTTTAAGCTACAGGTTGTTCAAGTTTTAAGAAAAAAATTGTATTCTTATCATAACTTTATAACTGTTCGAGATATTCTCATAAAATTTGGCACGCACCTACTAAGCACCAATAGATTTTTTTAATGTAGAAGATTATTACATTATTTTTTAACACTGGCATCCGTTTAGGATGAATACTGAAAAATTTTCAAAAAAAAAAAACATTTTTTAAGCCTCATTTATTTGTATGATGTACCAAAGAATACCAATCCATAGAACCCCACAAGTGAGATTTCACACGTACTCTAAAAATTTTTAGTACCTGTCCTGTCGCTGACGAGCAGTCGGCCCGATCAGTTAGAGTGAGGATATACGCAAAATTTAATAAAAATAAAATCCCCGATAAATGGTAGTATCCATAAGATTATTAAATTTATGATTTCAGAATAGGATATATCAATGGGTTTTGACAAAACATCGTAAGCGACATTCGTCAGTTTTACGGGAAACGTTTTTTTTTCATTGGCTTTAAAATTTCAGATGAAGATATGTTCTATATTGGTTCGGCGGTTCATTTAATTAATGGTAGTTATTTGGGTACACGCCAAAAAATAAATTAAAAGTACCAAAGAACCAAAAAAAATAAAGCAAGTAAATAGAGAACTAAAAATCGACGTTTTGGTGGCAAGTCTGCCACCGTTGTCAAGATAAATTCAATAAAAATAAAAAATTTAAAAATTAACTATTATTTAGGTTTAGAATTTTAAAATTTTTAGCTTTTTTAGGAGATTCTGAAAATTTTGACATTAAATGTTAAATATGTTTGTTTTGTAATTCAAATTAAGAAGAAATCTAAAATAAAAACATTCAGATCTCGGTTTTTCTTTAAAAATAACGCGATGGGAAGAAAAAATCGTTTCTCGTAAAATTGGCGAATGTCGCTTACGATGTTTTGTCAAAACGCATCAATATATCCTATTCTGAAATAATAAATTTAATAATCTTATGAATACTGGGTCCATTTATCGGGGATTTTATTTTTATTAAATTTTGCGTATATCCTCACTCTAACTGATCGAGCCGACTGCTCGTCAGCGACTGGTATCAATTTCTGATGGTAATCGTATTAGCAAAGCGACATCGTACTACTTTCGCCATCTGTTGGTCGCGGTAGGTACTAAAAATTTTTAGGGTACGCTGAAATCTCACTTGTGGGGTTCTATGGATTGGTATTCTTTGGATGTACCCTTTTTGCATAAAAAACTAAAAATAGGTCACTAGCCTACCAGTTTAAAATAATTTTGCTCTACCAAACATGCATTAAAAACGGTTTTTATTTTTTTACGCGAAAACGGTGCATCGGACCAAAAAAAAGAGGTCAAATTTGTTGCACAATAAATAGGAATTTTAAAAATAATTTTTAATTTTGGAAACAGCAATGGCGTACCATATATATTTTTTTAATCTTCAGTGTACATTCTGTACTGATGCCACTGGTAGAAATAATAAAAAAATTCCAAATTAGAAAATACCTATTGGTGCTGAGTAGGTGCGTGCCAACTTTCATAAAAAATATCAAACAGTTTTAAAGTTCTATAATATATATGATACGATTTTTTGTTCCTTAAAATTTAACACCTTTTAGCTTAAAAATTAAGAGATTTCATATGTTAATATGAACTTTTCTACCTAAAATGGGCTAAGGAATCATATCTTGTATTTTAAGCCATCAATTAAATTACATCCTGTATAGTTGATAGAATCTGTTATGGATCCCTAACAAAAAAAAGAACCTTTCTCACCAATTTCAACTTTTCTATCGGTACCATCCAAATTGATACTTTGCAAACTACTGAGGTTCCGGTCAGTCCAGTACAATCGCCCGCCTTTGGAATCGACCGCCAAACCGCTCGGCCATAGAACATTTTCTTCCAGGAATATCCTCTGTTCTGTTCCGTCCATATAGGCAGTGTTAATTCTTCCTTTTTCAGGTTGGGAGGACCAATCCGCCCAAAACATAACACCTAAAAAGATAGTTATGTATAGAAGGAACAGTTTAAAAATGTAAATTCGGTGCTCTTTGATAAGAAAGAAAAATCACAAAAAAGTTTAAAGCAAATAAATCGGCATGCTTGTCTTCGCGGCCGCCTTTGCTATATTTCTTTTATGATATGCCGGTTGATGCAGCTGGTCATCGCACTATGGGATAGAAATTAATTTTTTTGGTCAAAATTCTGAAACTTACCAATCTAACTTAAAATGAGGTGCTTTTACTGGAAAAATATTATAAATTATTACAAATGCCTAAAAACCTAAAACTTATTATATGTTATTATAAATTTACACCCCCTTTAACATAATTATTTTTTATTGTACAAAATAAACTAAAATGTCAAATTGTTTGGTTAATTCGGTAGTATTCTAATCAGTAATTTATTATCTCATATGATATACAGGGTACGACAACAGGTATGATTTTTTTAAATGGAGTACCCTGAATATTATATCACCACCAAAAAATCTTTTAAAATACTTTAAAAAATACTACATTTGATGTGGCTATCTCAATTAGTTTCGCGAAATATGACCATCCAAATCTGAAAAATAATTTTAAATTATTCTTAGAAGCGTAATAAGAGATACATCTTCCCAACTTTTTTATTTTTTAACGTATAAAATAAATAAAAAACACTGTTTTGTTGGGTAGATTCTGTAGAATCCATATCTTTCATCAGAATGCTTTTATCTCTTAGGATATACAGTGTAGGACAAAACATATTAAATTTTAAAATGGAAACCTTGTAAATTATAAAAAATCTTGTATCTGTCCTTACACTCAGAAGTAGCAAAAAGTAGGAAGGCAATTGTAGGTACCAAAACTGATAAAGAAAAAGGTAAAAAAATCTTTGACAAAAGTGAGCGAGACTGCATCGGAAACACAACAATAGCTCTTATTATTTAAACTCTTTTACTTTTTTTAGTAAACAAGGCTAATCATAAACTAAGTAGATTAAATGTTGTGTATTTATGTTTACTTAAAATACATTTTTAAGTTTCCTATTACCCCAATAGAAGTCGTCATATCCTTTTATAATTCTGCGTACATGTAGTTTGGAGTATCTACTTTGAAATACACAGCATGAGCCATTAAAATTTCAAAGTTGCTTTTTGGCCAAAATAATGGATTTCTATCCCATAGTGTATCCGCGCGTCGCTGTAAAGGATAGCGGCGCCTTTGTATAAAATAGTCCGATTGCAGGCGGCCTTTTTATGTTTTTTTGTATTATTTCAAAGAGTACCGAATTTGCGCTTTTAAAATGTTCTTACTATACAGTGTACATTATGTACAGAATTATGAAATTCCACTGTCTTTATTTTTATTACTCACACAACGTTTCGGACAGTCCTATCTCTGTCCATCTTCAAGTGTTATATCTTACCTCTGGTAGGATCCAAAGCTAACGACGTAGGATAGAAAGCCAAACTACTCTGAAACAGAGTTTTCTGTATCGACGAATTTGACACTTTGACGACTCCAATTAATCCTTTTTTCCAGTTATTGTAATACAAGTTTCCAGTGGTCCAATCCAGAGCCAAACCGTCACATTGTATATCTTTAAGCAACGTCCTTGTTGTATTTACCTAAAAATAAGAAACATAAAATTTTTCATTAAGATTTTTTAAACAAAATACTATTTGGCTTTTCTCCCGAATAAAATCAAGAGTTTATTTAACAGTAAAAAAAAATTAAAACTGTTATACATTATGAAGAACTATTCTGCTCTTACACAATATAATAGAAGTTATGATTACTTTAAAATAAACCGGGTGTTGCTCCGTCGAGCGGGACATAGGGAATCCCATGTGAATTTTGAAGTGGTTCAATATTGGCTCCCCTTATTATTTTACAAGAACATATTATAAGGATTTTTTAAAGAGCACGAAAAGTTGTACCCATTGTACAAATTCCAGCTCTTCTCAGTTCGCCAGCTAAAAGATAAATGCTAAAATAAGTTACGAATCTCCTATCCTCTTACGCTCTATTATTAGTAAGTTTATAATAAAATACCAGAAAAATTATTTAACCTCTTACTCTCAAGTTGTCAAAACAATGTCACATCATTTTTAAATAATGAACTACTTAAATCAAGAAAAAATCACTATTATAAAATGGTTTTATCAGGGAAATAGTTATCGAAGAGTAGCGGACATGTTTGCAGCCTATTTTCCTAATAGGCCAATACCAAGTATCATCAATAGAACGGACGATAAAAAAAATTGAAACTACAGGCACAGTAATCAATAATTGTAAACGTAAAGAAAATCGACGTGAAAATCAGAGACAAATTGTACAAAACGAGAGGGATTTAGAAGTGATACTTTGTGTAGAGGAGGCCGAAGGAAACATTATCACGAGAAAACTGGGGGACATTACTGGACAAGACCACACCACCAACCTTGCTCTTGAAAATCAAGAGATTTGGTGATTAAATGGATGGCTGCCCAGCACACAGTACGCAGAGCTGTGCGCGAATACTTGAACAACGCATTTAATAACGACATCATAGGCCCGAACAACGCAATATCTTGGCCAGCCAGGTCTCCGGATCGCCAAACGATTTTTTCTATGGGGACATTTAGAAACTAAGCTTTATACCAATAAAAAATATGAAAATTTAGACCAGCTAAAGAATGATATATCCGCTGAATGTGCCAGAATATCGATGTACCAACTAGCCAACGTAAGAAATGGGTTTTATAATCGTTTGGGTTATTGTCTGGCAGCTAATGGAGGAATATTTGAGCATTTAATTAAATCCTGATATTTTTGTCATAAATTGATTTTTAAATGTAGACAAATTTGTTTTATTGTCTTGCGTAACTGTGAGTGCATGTGTTGGAATTAGCTGTAAACTAAAATGAAATGCGAGGATTCTTTTTGAAATTCCCGTATAAAATTGTTCAGTTTTGCAAATGACATTATAAATTAATGATCTAATTTGTCACTGATAAATCGATATCGATATGGTGTTTTAATTGTTGATTTCTAGAGTACAGGGTGCATAATGAGATACTACGTTGCAGAAGTATTAAGCAGTTTACTCTTTACTGGTTGGTTTAAAAATGCTCAAATTTTCATTTTAAGTGGAACTTACTGTGCTCTTTAATAAATCCTAATAGCATTTTTTCTAAAATAATTAGGTGAGTCAATATTTGACTACCTCAAAATTTACATGGGATTCCCTATGTCCCGCTCGGCGGAGCAACACCCGGTATAATATATCATAACTTTTATTATATTGTGTAAGAGCAGAACAGTTCTTCATAATGTATAAAAGTTTTCATTTTCTTTAAATGTTAAATAAACTTCTTAATTTTATTCTGGAGAAAAGCCAAATAATAATTTGTTTAAATTTAATCTCCCAGAAAACAAATAAAGCATAAAATAAGATTTTTTAGTTGGTTCTTAAACCAAAGCGATATACTTTGGTCACAAATTATTAATTTGTGCTTTGATAATGAATAAATACTTACCGAGTCTATAGATATAATATCTATAGTCTCATCTTGACCATTTGCGTAGATAATAGACTTAGACCAAGCTTCAAACTCTATAACTTTTGGTCTTCCTACTTTTAGCATGGGTACCATAACGTCTCTACCTATAATAATAATAATAAAAAGCTTTATTGTCATGAAAAATATTTAGATTTCTTTGTAGACAAAGCAAAACAATAAATTATATGTACATATACAACATAGACAGATACACACACAAATATATAATAGTAAAAAGAAATACCTTTTATGGAAATGTATCATCGAAATTTCATTTAAATTGTAATACGCTCTTTTAAGTAAAATTGTTTGAACATATTTTTTAAATTTCTCTATGTTTTTAATATTTTTATAGAATTTGGTAAATAATAAAATATCTTTTTTGATTCATAAATTATAGATTTTTTAAACATATTTGAATGTGGTATAAGTAGATCAATGCAGGAGTTATTTCTAAAATTATATAAAGAGTTTTCATTAGAATTACACCAATATTTTTATATATTAAACAAACAGTTTCCAATATAAAAATAGATGTCAGTGTCAATATCTTATGTTTAATAAATAAAGGTTTGCAAGATTCCCTAGATTTGATTTTGCAAATAGTTCTTATAGCTCTTTTTTGCAAAATAAAAACTGAGCTTAACAGATTTTGACTAGAGTTTCGCAATTCGCTTTTCGCGTCTGTATCAACTAGCTTTTAGAATGTGTTAATAAATTTTTTAGATCATTAATTTAGGAGTTTTGAAAAAAAATTGTTGTCAAAAAAGTGTTAGTTGGGAAGATAGACCTCTTAATAGTAATATAAAAGGCTCAAAGAGTTACGATACTTTTTTTAGCAAAATTGTTGATATATTTTCCAAAAGAAAAAGTGGATAATGTATATGTGTTGCTTACCCGAAGTCAAATCCACGCCCCGTATACTCTCTGGTCGACTTCTGGATATCAACAGGAACATGTCGGGAGTTTTGATGATGCACCGATCTCCGAACAACACATATCCAGAGGCGCACAGGCATTTTTCACAGCGACCCCTGTAGGAGTCCATGCGGGAATGCATAGATGGTCGCAGGTTGACATTTTGCAAGGATGAGCCACTAATAAAAACATAAACACAAAATATAAATCAAATGTTGGATATGTGTGTTATAATTGAGTTTTTACTATGCAGAACTAGAAACCTGGTTAAAATACCATAAAAAAATTCTTACCATCGGGCTGCCTTTGCCTATGAAACACGTAAATATTGAAAGGCCTACTGATGTTGGTCACAATACTTCTGGCACCTAAATTCTTGTCTCTGTTGCTGAATTTATTAAATTCCAAAATGCTGTTGTTGTACCATGAAGACACAAACACCCTAAAATAAATAAAACAATGCATGCGACTCTAATGTTGCTCTTATAATGGGCCATATCACAGCCTTCTTAAACTTATGAGCCGTGAAGTAAGAAAGGCAACGTTGCAAACAACACTGTACAGTAGGAATATTGAAATGAGTTCCTAATAGATTACATGCTAAATATAATTAATTTTTTAAGTGTTTTAAATAAAATATAGGTATTATTTTTTTAGGATGTTTCAGACAATTTATAGGTATAATTTTAAATACTATAGTTGCCCTAAAAAGCAATAATGTGTCTGCAAAACTTATCAGGAACTTTTCTGCCTTATACAAATTTGTTGGTAAGGGTTTAAAAATTTCAAGTTGTTAGGATTTTTTCTACCACTCTTTATGCATTTTTTGCAAACAGGCCAATGTAGCTTTTTAAATTTAACTAAACATTTATTATTTAGTAATATTTGCAATAGTTAAAATGAATTGAAAGCATGTGTGTTTAGTTATAAATATAAAAGTCTAATTTGTATTACATAAGATGCACTTTAAAATGACAAACGCTTTAAATTAGGTTTTCCACTATAGTTACCTTAAAACCGCCTTAAGTAAATAACTTTCAGAATATCTATATAAATAATATTTTTGGTGAACTTACCAGTATATTTATGCGCATTAGTTGATATAGTCCTTAGGATATTGGTTGGGGTAAATAAGTAATAATTTTTGGTGCACTTTACACACTATTGATATCAAATTAAACCATTATTTTTTTATATTTTTTAAAAACACACTTAGTCAATTAGTTTCTCGTGAAATATATTTGTCCATTTACCGTATAGGTACTACTTTTACTTTTAATAAAAAAAACACTTATCTGGTCAATAGCGCACAACCAGGCTTTTCAAATTTAATTGTCTTTGGGGAAATTAAATGTTGTTTGATAACCCTCTGTTTTAATATAACTGGGGTAATTCGTTTTACAGCCCGAAACGCAATACGTTCGTGGCATAATGTACGCCGTACGCACCAACTATACGCGCACATTTAAACGTAATAACAACGATTGACATATTGGCACTGGTCCTATTTTTTTAAATATAACAATTAATTACTTATTTTTTCTTTATATAATAAATATACGCTACGATTTAACTTTTAAAAACAGAAAAAACCTTTTAAGCAATCGTTTAAACTTGTTTCCGTTTATTTCTAAACTTTACTTGACATTCCTACTGTGCTGTGTTGCCAGATTTCCTCCTTCACGGCTCATAAGTTTAAGAAGGCTGTGGCCATATGAATAAACAGAAGTAATAAGTAAAAATAATTTACTTTAAACATATTTAAAAAGCTGAGCATTTGCTTAAATGTGCGAATATTTACTTATAGAAATGTGATGCTACTAAATAACAGCATCACTTTTCGTGACATTTCTATAATAACACTCGCACTTGTAAGCAAATGCTCGACTTTATTCATACGTTTTGGTGTAAATCAACCATAAATACCTTATGCTTATAAGCAAAAGCATTTGCTTATTTTTGTTCATATTATCAATATCAATATTATTTTTAAGGTTAAAACACATTAAGCATATCCTTTCTTCTCTTAACACCAAGAAATCGTCTGGGCTAGATGGCATTCCAGCAATCGTTTAAAAATAAATGTGCTCCTGAACTTGCACCTATTTTAACCAGGCTCTTTCGAATTTCTTATGACACGGGTATTTTTCCAGACAGCTGGAGAGCTGCACGTGTCCAGCCTATTCCCAAGAAAGGATCTAAATCTCTTTCATTCAACTATAGACCCATTTCACTTCTCTCAATGTTTTGTAAAGTAATGGAGAAATCCATTAACTCGCAAATTCTTAGGTATTTAGAAAAACATAAAATTTTACATAAGAGGCAATACGGATTTCGTCACAAGAGATCTACAGCAGATCTTCTTTCCTTCGTTTCACACAACTGGAACTAGTCTCTTGAGTTTCTAGATGAGTCCCAGATCATTGATCTTGATATATCTAAAGCTTTCGACCAAGTCTGGCATGACGCACTTCTTAATAAACTTCCCTCCTATGGTCTTCCAACTAAACACTGCTCTTGGCTCTCCAGTTATCTTTCTAATCGACATATATCAGTCATTGTTGATGGCCACTCTTCAAGCTTTCACGAAATTAATGCTGGAGTGCCTCAGGGTTCAGTACTAGCACCAACTTTGTTTCTTCTTCACATCAACAACCTTCTTTCTTCCACAACCAATCCCATTCATAGTTATGCTGACGATAGTACCCTTCACTCCGAACAGGGCTGTTCGTCTTATTAATGATCCTTTACTTACTCAAAGACTTCCTTCTCTTGCCCATCGTCGAGCTGTGGGAGATCTATCGCTTTTTCTATAGATACTTTTACGGCTTCTGCTCCGACGAATTATCCAGTATAGTCCCTCCTCTTGCAGCTCCTAACAGAGAAACTCGTGGTGCCGCAGGTATGCATCCCTATACGTCCAATTGGACAGGCCCCGAACTTCCCACTTTGTTCGTTCTTTTATCCCTAGAGTTTCTAGGTTGTGGAACCTGAAGCCCGCGGAGGTCTTTTTCTTCCCTCCCAAATCTTCAAGTATTTAAGTCCCGTGTCAACAAACTCCCTCTTACCTCGCTTTAGACACCCACGGTACGTTAGTATTTAGGCTTTAAGCCTTCGTAGATTGTCCAAAGATAATAATAAAAAAAAATATGGCCTAATGTAATAGACCTAGTGGTGTCAGTAACGACTAGAACGACTTAGCAATAAAATGTCTCACCCAAATATTTTTAAGTTTTACCTGTTTAAAAATACCGTGACTCCATAGGCATTTCGTACGTGCACCCCTCTAGCCATCGTTTTCCTGTTCTTACCATCATAATCTACTTTTTCTACATAATCTAAGTATGTGTCTACCCAATAGACGTGTTTTGTGGGATAGTCAACAGATACACCTATAAAAAAGTTTAATTTAATTATATAATTTACACCATATTACTAGTGTACAACTGTATTTGAAACTGTAATAACAGCCACTTTTTGGTCTGTTCAAACTGGCCTTTAATATTCTTAACAACATTCTATAACACCCTATACAAGGTGATTCAAAAATCGATCACGAAACATAAGGGGTGATTCTACTTGACAAAATAAGGGTAGAGCTTCATATAATTAGTTTTCAAAATTTAATTCGTTTTCGAGTTACAAGTCGTCAAAGTTCAATTTTTATTTTGGTTTTTCGCCATATTGTATTTATTTTTTAACCAATCCAGTTGATATTTGGCACACAAATCGAGCTTTGAAAAATCTAAAATTTTAAGACAAAAGTACTTTTTTAAATACCGCCAGAGGGTACTTTACCTAAAACTTAAAATTTATTTATATCATAACTTTTTTATTTTGACAGATTTTGCAAAGATGGGGGCGCCATTTTATAGACAATCAAAAACTTAAAAAATAGGGTACTCATTATTAAAGTCGATAAACCTCACCCTTTAGGCACCAATAGTCATCAAAGTTTTCATCAATTTGAATCAAATTACCTACATACATACAGGGTGTCCAGTAACTCAACCGACAAACTTAACCAAACGATTCTACAACAAAAAATAATAAAATAAATTTTATATAAACATATTTCCTAAACATGTTAGTTCTTTAACTACGGGGTGTAAAAATTAAAAAAAAAGTTTTTTTTTTTAAATATTTAACACACCGTAGTTCAAAAAGTAAGACGTTTAGGACATATGTTTATATAAAGTTTTTTTTATTTTCTGTTATAGAATCACCCCGTAAAGTTTGTCGGTTGAGTTACTGGACACCCTGTATGTATATAGGTAATTTGATTGAAATTGATGAAAACTTTGATGACTATTGGTGCCTAAAGGATGAGGTTTATCGACTTTAATAATGAGTACCCTATTTTTCAAGTTTTTAATTGTCTATAAAATGGCGCCCCCGCTTTGCGATATCTGTCAAAATAAAAAAGTTATGATGTAAATAAATTTTAAGTTTTAGGTAAAGTGCCCTCTAGCGGTATTTAAAAAAATTAATTTTATCTTAAAATTTTAGAATCTGCAAAGCTCGATTTGTGTGTCAAATATCAACTGGATTGGTTAAAAATAAAGGCAATATGGCGAAAAACCGAAATAAAATTGAACTTTGACGACCTGTAACTCGAAAACGATGATATATATATATGAAGCTCTGCCCCTATTTTGTCAAGTAGAATCACCCCTTAAGTATCGTGTTCGACTTTAAATCACTCTGTATATCTGGGACATAATAAAGTAAAATTTGGCAATCGTGGGGATACATTTGACAACATATATTTGTTTAAGAAAGCAATTATAGGTTTGTTCCAGCAGGCTATCAGAAATGTTTGCAACCGTTCGGATTCTGCGCACGTCAAATTTGTCGTTCCAGCAGTGCCATGTTTGTAACATTATACAATTGTTTGTTGTTCCAGCAGTAGTTTTAAGATGTTGGAAACATGTTGAAAACTGTTTGAAAAGTTTGCAAACTTTCTTCAAACATTACTGACAATTTATAACATAACCTTTTTTGTATTAGCGTATAAGCAGTATGCACGCCTTGCTTATTTTTGTTCCAGCGAAAAACTGTTGCCAACATTTCTAATGTTTGTAACAATTTCTGCGTTTTACGATTGTTGCTAACATGTTTCCAACATTCTGCTGGAACAAACCTTATATTTGACGTTATACGTCATTTGAAAGACATGTACCTTGTGATTTACTCCAGGCTTTATCTAATTCTTTTGCTCTTATATCACCACACTTTGTATTTTACTAAAGAAACTTACCATAAGGATAAACAATTTTGACATCGACTATAGATTTTCTGCCAGTCCCATCCAAATTACATCTTTCCAACATGGGGGTGACTGACCCCACTTAGTAAAGAACATGTATCCGCTTGTCGGATCCAATGCAAGCGCCCTAAAATAAATTTGTTTTATTCAAAATTCATAAATATACAGTTAAGGAGCAGAGTTGGGTCGAATACCTCATTTTTCCCTACTTTTGGTATTTTACTCCCGACAATTTGGTACTCGAATACTGCTTACACATTCCGGTATTCGAATACTCAGAACGCCGATATTCGAATACTCAGAACGCCGGTATTCGATTACTCAGAACGCCGGTATTCGAATACTCAAAAAAAGTAAAGTATTTGAATACAGAATCCCAAATACTAACCAAAAAGTATTCGGCCGAATACCAAACAGACAAATGTATTCGAATACCGGCAAAATGTATTCTGAATACTATTCAGAATACTGAGTATTCGAATACGACCCAACTCTGTTGAGGAGGTTCCATGGTAGACCTTAGAAGAGGGCCGGGATAACCCATGAACTGAAGCCGCTCGGCTTATTCTCTCTCTCTATTTTTTTCTTGGTTTTGGTCCCTTCAGGTCCAATCCACCACTCTCCCCTTCCGGACTATGCTTTCCAGGGCTTCGTCGGCGGAAAATCTGGATAATCGAGCTCGTAGCTCCCAGAAGTTCCAAAAAGAAAACAAATAATTTAACAATCGATGCAATGCATAAATTGTCGGCTGTCAAACCAAGATCTGCTACTGGTGTTACGTATAACCTTCACTTTCACTACTGACAGTTCCCATGGCACGCCCATCTATTTCCCGCGATTTGAGAAATACCTTGTGTTCACCAACAAACAAGATACCATCAGCTTATAGGAATCTTCGCTCACAGCGCTTAGATCCAGAAGAAAGATGCCGTCAATCTAGCGTAAATCTTTCCTTGATACCCGAAGGTAAAAACGTCCATACGGCACCTCAAACCGCCACTCCGGGAAGAACTTTGTAGTCCTCTACGCACGTCGGCACTGTCCGAGGGTCAAACAAAGAGTTCGCTCAACTTATTGTGCGCCGTCTTTTTACGTCTGGGTGATGTCAGCCAGACGAGACCTACAACTTAACGTGGGTTCGGAACCACGGTCCTATGCGCGACAACTTAAGACCTCGTCCCCACCCAGAGGGACTAACGAACCTACCAACTGAGTGGGCTCCGCATGTCTACGGTTGCGCAGGACACGGCAAAGTGTGTTCCGGCGCCTTAGTCCTTGCTGACTATTAGCTTCGATACATTTTGCACTTTATCCGTCTTGTTGAGCTAACCACTAAATTTCTGATCTTGGCCGCCGGCAGGATTTCGAACCTACCTCACGTCGGTTGTGCGCTCAACGACCCAGCGCTTTAACACGCTAGGCCAAACAGCCGACAAGTTCCATGGTGAAACACTTTTCCTAACATTATCTTTCAAATCCAACGTCAAATACAAGAAAACATTAATACACCGCACTCGGGGCACATGAAAAATGTAAATTTATTTTGAAAAGTATTAAATTTTTTCGAAAAACTATCCCACACCCATATGAGTCCGCCATTAAATAAAGGAGGGAAAATTCATTTTGGTCAGCTGATAACATGAAGTTCGTCATTATGAAAATGACAGTCTTGATAGAAGCAGCGTTGCCAAACTTCTTATGAGAATTAACACCAAGCCTATTTCGGGGATTATCCACCATTTCCATGAGAAACAATGGTATTTTTTGTAGAAATGCCTTCTTCTTTATGTTTAGGTATTTGCCTTTTTTTCTCTAAAAATTATAATAGGGAGAAGGAATAACTTAATTTTTATACGAATTTTGTCCTGTATCTTCCTTTTTTTAAACTATTGACACTTTCTGACTTTATTTGGCAACATCGCAAGACATTTACAGTTCTATTGCAAACTCTTCTTTTTTATGCAGTGACAGTCATGGCGGGATTGTTGTTCTATTATTTATTTTTAATTTTTTAAACAATTGTTTGGACATTTTTGTAAACAGAAAGTGCGGTGTGTACTGTGAAATACTGACTTTGGGCGTTTAATGTAGGATTTCTACTGTTTCGTCCCCACCCAGCACCCCTGTTCACTCCACCGTCCCGTAAATATGTTTTTATGAATAATAAATAATAGAAATGGATTTTTGAAAACGCGCACACAGATTTGTGTCATAATCGTCCTATAGAAACGCCCTGAAAAAGAATTTTTCAAAAATCTCTTATAATATCAAAAACCGCTATATCAAACAATTACCTAAACATATTCTTAAATGCCCTTTATAAGGAGGGATTTTTTTTAATACTCCTTACGGTCCTAAATTCCGATATATTAGCAATCGAAAATCATACATTTAACAAGTATTCCCTATCCCGACTGTGGTTAAAGTGAAATATGCTAAAAAATTAACTAGGTTTACCTGGGATATCCCAAATCGTTTTCAATCAAAAGATTGCACCAAACTAGACCGTTGTTGCACACCATTATGGCTTCCTTTCGGTCTTCCAAGAAATACCAATTCTTCCGACACCCAGTCGAATGCTATTTGTTGAATAGAATCCACCTATAAAAAAAAATATGATGGTTGCAAGCAAAAAACATATACTCTCCTAAAACCACATTGTTCAGAAGTAACATACTATACTATACACAGTCTCCAAAAATTATTTATGTCAAATTATTAGGATTTAACAAAAAAACACCACACTAAAGCCGCGTACAGATCTGCACACGCATACGCTGAGTAACTATAGTAAGAACATTTTAAAAGCGCAAATTCGGTACCCTTTGAAAATAATACAAAAAAACATAAATAAATAATAGTTTAAAAAACTAAAAAACACGCTTTATATGCAACCGAACTAAAAATTAGAAAATAATTTTTCATTACAAAAAGTTTGTCACTTCAGAGTAAAAAGCGTGGGGTGCATTTTACTATTTTTTCATAACTTTTCCCTCATAGATATTTGCAAATAGAATAATTATAACATTTAATATATTAAGCACCCCACGCTTTTATTCTGAAGTGACAAACTTTTTGTAATGAAAAATTATTTTCTAATTTTTAGTTCGGTTGCATATAAAAGCGTGTTTTTTAGTTTTTTAAACTATTATTTATTTTTCATTTTTAGTTCGATATATCAATTAGTTAAATGCTCCAGTTTATTCACTAAAAAAATTCCTTCGCCATTTTGATTGTTTAACTAAGGTGTTGCAACCTTATCCCGGTCCCCAACCCGTCGGCAAATGTTGTCAAGTTCGATTATTCAATTGTCTAATCTGGCGCCTCCGCCAGAACATACGATTTTTCACTTTTCCGGTTTTCCTGGAAAATGCTGGAACTTAACGGGATACTGTTTTTAAATTATTGCATTGTCATCGGTCCTTGATACGTGTGCAAAGTTTCAAAGAAATTAAATAGCTGGAAGTTGGTAAAAATTAGGCTCAAAGATTCCGTTACATAGATAGATAGATAGATAGATAGTTACAACCCAAGTTAATAAAAGCGTGTTAAAAAGGCCGCCTGCAATCGGACTATTTTATACAAAGGCGCCGCTATCCTTTACAGCGACGCGCCGATACACTATGGGATAGAAATCCATTATTTTGGCCAAAAGCAACTTTGAAATTTTAATGGCTCATGCTGTGTATTTCAAAGTAGATACTCCAAACTACATGTATGCAATATTATAAAAGGATATGACGACTTCTATTGGGGTAATAAGAAACTTGAAAATGTATTTTAATTAAACATAAATAAACAACATTTTCCATTTTAAAAATTTAATATGTTTTGTCCTACACTGTATATCCTAAAAGATAAAAGCATTCTGATGAAAGATATGGATTCTACAGAATCTACCCAACAAAACAGTGTTTTTATTTATTTTATACGTTAAAAAAAAATGGGAAGATGTAACTCTATTACGCTTCTAAGAATAATTTAAAATTATTTTTCAGATTTGGAAGGTCATATTTCCGAAACTAATTGAGATACTCACATCAAATGTAAAATTTTTTTAAAGCATTTTAAAATATTTTTTGGTGGTAATATAATATTCAGGGTATTTCATTTAAAAAAATCATACCTATTGTCGTACCCTGTATATCATATGAGATAATAACCATCGGATTACTGATTAGAATACTACCGAATTAACCAAACAAGGTGACATTTTAGTTTATTTTGTACGATAAAAAATAATAATGTTAAGTGGGGTGTAAATTTATAATAACATATAATAAGTTTTAGGGCTCCAAAAAGCATTTGTAATAATTTATAATATTTTTCCAGTAAAAAGCACCTTATTTTAAGTTAGATTGGTAAGTTTCAGAATTTTGACCAAAAAAATTATTTCTATCCCATAGTGCGATGACCAGCTGCATCAACCGGCATATCATAAAAGAAATATAGCAAAGGCGGCCGCAAAGACAAGCATGCCGATTTATTTGCTTTAAACTTTTTGTGTTTTTTTTCTTATCAAAGAGCACCGAATTTACATTTTTAAACTGTTCCTTCTATACCATAAATTATCGGACACCATGTATATCAATAATCTATTATTTTGCTTCTTATAGCATATTGGAAATATTACACTTCTAATCCTATTAACTATCATTGCAAAAACTTTTTTTAATTTATAAGGATATCTGTTACATAGGAATATTTTACTTAACAATATCATATTCCATCATGTATACTTTACCTCTAGTAAAGGGGATTTGACTTGCAATCTCCATCTCTGTTCCAAGTCATTGATATTCGCACAAACTATGGATGATTGACTGACGTTGTGATGCACATAGCACACTGTGTGATTTCTAAAGAAAAAAATAATTAAAACTTCAAAACTTAAGATAAATACAAGTGTTAATAAATTAAAAACATACCGGGTGTTGGTCCGTCGAGCGGGACATAGGGAATCCCATGTAAATTTTGAAGTAGTCAAATATTGGCTTCCCTAATTATTTTAGAAAAAAATGCTATTAGGATTTATTGAAGAGCACAGTAAGTTTCACCCAAAATGAAAATTTGAGCATTTTTCAACCAACCAGTAAAAAGTAAACTGCTTAATACTTCTGCAACGTAGTATCTCATTAGGCACCCTGTACTCTAGAAATCAACAATAAAAACACCATATCGATTTATCAGTGACAATTTAGATCATTAATTTATAATGTCATTGCCAAAACTGAACAATTTTATACGGGACTTTTTGCACCCTGTACTCTAGAAATCAATAATAAAAACACCATATCGATTTATCAGTGACAATTTAGATGATTAATGTATAATGTCATTGCCAAAACTGAACTATTTTATACGGGAATTTTAAAAAGAATCCTCGCATTTCATTTTAGTTTACAGCTAATTTCAACACATGCACTCACAGTTACGCAAGACAATAAAACAAATTTTTCTACATTTAGAAATCAATTTATGACGAAAATATCAGGATTTAATGAAATGCTCAAATATTCCTCCATTAACTGCCAGACAATAACCCAAACGATTATAAAACTCATTTCTTACGTTGGCTAGTTGGTACATCGATATTCTGGCACATTCAGCGGAAATAGCATTCCTTAGCTGGACTAAATTTTCATATTTTTTATTGGTAGCTTAGTTTTTAAATGTCCCCATAGAAAAAAATCGTTTGGCGAAAGATCACGTCGATTTTCTTCACATTTGCAATTATTGATTACTGTTCGTAGTTTCAAATTTTTTATCGTCCGTTCTATTGTCGATTTACTTGGTATTGGCCTATTGGGAAAATAGGCTGCAAACATGTCCGCTACTCTTCGATAACTATCTCCCTGGTAAAACCATTTTATAATAGTGATTTTTTCTTGATTTAAGTAGTTCATTATTTAAAAATGATGTGACATTGATCTGACAACTTGAGAGTAAGAGGTTAAATAATTTTTCTAGTATTTTATTAAAAACTTCTAATAATACAAGGCGCGTAAGAAGATAGAAGATTCGTAACTTATTTTAGCATTTATCTCTTAGCTGGCGGACTGAGAAGAGCTGAAATTTGTACACTAGGTACAACTTTTCATGCTCTTTAAAAAATCCTTATAATATTTTGTTCTAAAATAATTAGGGGAGCCAATATTGGACCACTTCAAAATTTACATGGGATTCCCTATGTCTCGACGGAGCAACACCTGGTATATCGGTATATATATATATATATATATATATATATATATATATATATATATATATATATATATATATATATATATATATATATATATATATATATATATATATGATGGTTTTTTTCTTATTTTTCATTGGAGAGTCACCCCTTAAAGTTTGTTTTTTGAGTTACTGGACACCCTGTATCTAATTAACCACAACTTGCTTTGTAAGATTTAAACATGGTCAGTATTTGAAATAATTGCAAAGTTGTTAAAATTTGACGGGTCCACGCCCCCGCAGGTCTCGTGTTGCGTCGGTCACGATGCCGTATAAGCCCACGTAGTCGTGCGCACATAAATCTGGGCCCTCCGGTCTACAGGGTGTTTTAATATTCACTACACATATTTTTAAGGTCCAAATACGACTTTTTGTTCTGTAAACATTTTGTCCAAAATGCACCCCTTTCGAGCTATCGGCAATTCAAATTAGGGAGCAGGCGTGTTGCAATTCGGTTAATCAGCTGAAAAAATGGGTATCTAGATCAAAAGTGTCGAAAATATTTACCATATTTACATATATACGATTTTTGGTTTGTATCCCGGCTAAAAGCAACAGCACTTTTAAAAAACAAGGTATTAAATTTCAGACAAAATATTAGGCATCATTAGCCTAGTTTACACCGCGAGGACCAATTAGATTCGTGGACCAAAAACTAACTTATTTTTGTTAGTTCACTGTGTGTTTACACCAACTTAGTTTATGGATCAATTTAATTCACGTTTAATCCTAGTACCAAAATGACAGCTGAGCATATGACCAAAACCTAACCTCGTTTTTTTATCTTTTAAATTCCTATATGAAAAAAGAATACGCAAACAGTTTTGGTTAAATATCAACAAAATTTTAAAAAATATGAACAAACAACAAAATTATTAAGTTAAGACCGAAATTCAACGTCTTTTTCATCGAAATGCGCACTGTCAAAGATCAAGGCTGTCATTTTGGTCCACTAAAAAAGTCCGACGTGTTTACACCAAGTAAAATCATATTTGGTCACCCCCATTTGAGAAGGACTGATTTCGAGTAGCAAATTTTAATACTCAAGTGTTTACAACGTGAATAAAGTACACGTGACGTCATTTAGAACCTCGAACTAAAAATTTGGTTCTCCCGGTGTAAACTAGGCTGTTGTTTAAAAACCTAAATAAAACAAAGAGTAGTTACCAGCTAACGTTCCGCCTAATTTTATATAAAGTGACAAAACGTAAGTTGTTGAATATTTACACTTAAACTGCAGGCATAACAAATCCAACTTTGCAACTTTTGCTTCATGGCAGATTTTTTTGCGGAATCCATGATAACAATTACCAAAACACTTGGCACAAATTGTAGACTAATAATTCTTGAATTTTTTATTGAACTTATTCAATAAATTATAAAAATTATTTAAAAAACACGATATTAACTGTCAAAACAGCAAGAAAAACTTGACTATTAATTGTCATGGACTCTTATACTAGTTTAAAATTATGCCGATGAGACAGAGACAAGAATGAGACAAGCAACTAAATGTAAATAAATTATCCGAGAGAGAGATAGCTGCTGGGGCTTTCTTGTCTGTCTTTAAGGAAGGTAAACGCAAATGGCGCGTGAGTCGACTTTATCGTTTGCCCACTAAATTCAAATTATATAGCTGTGCTATTTTTGCCCTTAATGTTAGGTACTTGTTTTTGTTTCCTATTAATATAAAATATTGGGGTTTAGTTAAATAATTACACACATCTAATTAAAAATGTCATTTATTTGGTTTTTATAAAGATTTTTTTCTTACAGATAACCATGTCAATATTACCTTAAATTATCTGTTGAAAAGCACAAATTTAATATATACACTGTGATCACTAATAAAAGTCAATATTTAAAGGTAAAAAACCACGAAACACACAATAAATCACATAAAATGTAAACAAACTGTCCAAACAAATCGGCTATTGAAAAATATCAAACACAAATATCGAATAACATTTCAGCGTGACTGCCTGCGGCAACGTTTGTCAAGTTAAAAATATTCGATTCATGGTATATTTTCTTTCTCTTAATTAGATGTGAGCCAAAAAAGGACATTAAAGTCTACATGCAGAAATTGTAAACAACTTGGCAACCAGGGCAAAGCAATGATTGCTCCATCTACGATAGCCTGCCATGATGAAAGACAAAGACATATTTATTGGAACTTGCGTTAAACCAGAAAGAGATAAATACAATGGACAAATTGTTAGGACCAGTTACTCGTCTCATTCTTGTCTCTGGATGAGAGCTTTTTAACAACGTTGCAAGCTTAATTTTAGAAGCCAATAGCCATCGTAAGTTGCGACTGTGACCTTTACCCCCAAAATATATGTCAACTTAGACAAACGCAAAGTGAAATTTTAATGCCAAATAAACCAACAACACACATAAATATTTCTAAAACAAGCAGTCACAGGATACTTCCTTATTTTTTTTACCGACTTCCAAAAGTAGGAAGTTCTCAAATCGCCTGCATGTTTTTTGTGTATAGACTTATTCATGAGAAACATGATCAGTTTCACTTCTCTGATAGAAGTATCCTAATGATTTGATCACGTGTCTGAAGCCATTTAAAATAATAATAAACATTTAGAATGAAGTTAGCCACATAAGTTTCAGAAGAATGATAATTATCATTTTGATCACTGATCAGCGAATTATGAATTCCTACTGCGTGTCAGCATCTTCATGGAGTTGAAACGCAGTAGTAAATACGAACCGGATCACCTTTATTTACCTCTTTAAACCCTAAGTGAGTTTGGTGCTGCAGTCTGGAAGGAATTTAAAAGCATGCAAATGCATAAAGGGTTTGTGAATTCCTGCTGCGTGTCAGCACCTTCATGGAGTTGAAACGCGATAGTAAATACGAACAATATCACCGCCCTTTACCACTCTAAACCATACGTAAATTTTGTGCTACAGTTTAATGGAAAGTTAAAAGCATGCAAACGCATAATTTTATTACGAATGAAATTTAACCTGGTAACAAAAGGTCTGTGCCCAAAAGCATTACAAATCAGTCAAAGTGAATTAAACAGCTCAAATACAGTGAGATAATTAATACATAACCATTTTTAGAAAAATCATAGTTTATGAGTTCTTTTTGGAAATTTTGTTATTACATATTCGGTTTCATTTAAAAGACAATTTTATTTTTAAAAATATTAAAACTAAATTTTTAATTCTCTAATTGTACATTTTTATTCGTTAGCTATTAAGCTATTATTTTTTATTTGTTTTGTCTTTTGACTATGGTTATACAGCAATTATTTATTAAGCTAATAAATATTTTAACTTTTAATTTAAATTTGATACGAGGTATTACAAAATGATGTTAGCAAAGCCAAAAAATCTGACAAACCATTATACGGTGCTTGTCTAAATTCAGGACCTAATCTCCTAACTTTTGAATTGATTGGTATTTTTTCATAAAAATTTGGGGACTTTAGTGAGACAACATCAATCAAATTTAAGACAGGAAATGACAGATATAAATGTCAAACTCACAGCTGGGCGCCATTTTAAAAAGAAAAATGAAATGGAAAACGTCATACTGTAAACTTTTTATTTAAAAAACAAACATTGACACACTACTTTAGAGTTATAAACCGTCCAAAATTCACATAAAACTAAAACAACCGTATGATTCAATTAAATTCAATAAGGCGGTAAAGTAAAAGATTTAAGGCG